>CAUYQG010009648.1:0-10422 GCA_963574415.1 Tarsius wallacei
AGGCTTCCAAGTAGCTGGAACTACAGGCGCACACTACCACGCCCGGCTAGTTTTTTGATTTATTGTAGAGATGAGGTCTCGCTTGCCCAGGCGGGTCTCAAACCCGCGGGCTCAGGCAATCCACTCACCTCAGCCTCCCAAGGCGCGGGATTACAGGCTGAGCCACCGAGCCCGGCTTTAATTTTTGATTTATTGTAGAGATGAGGTCTCACCAAGTTGTCCAGGCGGGTCTCGTCCACGGGCTCAGGCAATCCATTCACCTCAGCCTCCCAAAGCGCAGGATTACAGGCTGAGCCACTGAGCCCGGCTTGACTGTGTATTCTCAAATAGCCTGTCTTCACTGATTCTCTCTTCTGTTGATCCATTCTGGTGTTGAGAGCCTCTAAATGAATTTTTTAGTTGAGCAAATGTATTTCTCAGTTCCACAATTTGTTTGATTTTTTAAAAATTATTTCAATCCCTTTGTTTAATTTCTCTTTATCAACTTCTGAACTGATTTTCTGTGTTATCTTAGAGATCACTGAGTTTCCATAAAACTGATCATTTAAACGATTGGTCAGAGAGCTCATAAATCACCATCACATCATGGTCAGTCACTGGATTTTTGCTTTGTCCTTTTAGGGAGGTCAAGCTTCACTGCTGGCTATTGTTTTCTGTGGCTGTATGTCTTTGTCTTGCACTGACAGATTAGTCCAGTTTCCCCTGCCCAGCTTCTTTGGGTTTTTTAAATTTTTTTTATTTTAAACATATGGGGTACAATTCAGGGTTAGGTATACAAATGTTCATTATGCAGGTACCCTTGTTGATGAGGTTTCATTGAATATATTTGCTTAGCAAGTCTTCACCGCTAGGTCGTTGCCTCCTTTTCGACTCTAGGTGGCACCTTAAGCCCTGGTTCGCCTCAGCTCTACTAAGGGTGTCAGAGTGGGATTCTCAGGAATTGCGGGGCAAGTACCCAGGGATCCTTTGATTTCCAGACAGAGTGGGAAGGTTTGGGACCCAGGGAAGGTGCCTCTTACAACCACTCTGATTGGCCTTTCGCTTGGCCAGTTACAGAGCAGAGTTTCCAACTGGGGATGGTAGTCCCACCCCCTCCCTCTGTCTCTGCCTGTCCTCAGGGATAGCTCTCCCTCCAGGTTAAGGAAGAACAGGGCCTCCTGCCCAGGAACCCAAGATGGGGGGAAGCTGAGTGACCACCTTGACGTGACTCTTTCCAATGTAGAAGCCATGAGTTGAGGGGAGATTTTTGGTGCAGCTGGAGCCTGGCAGAATCTGGGTGATGGGCATTCCCATGTGGAAGTGTGGTTCTCTACTGTCTGCTCAGTTCTTCCTTTCTCTGTGGCCCTGGGAAATGCCTTATCTTCATACTCCAGCTTTGGCAACGGCTGGTGAAGATCTCAGCACCACGCATTTGTTTTGCTTTTTTGGTGAGAAGAGGGAAGCCACATGCCTCCATTTGGGAACTGGAACTCCTCAACAACAAAATTATTGAGATGTTTTACATTCTTTTATTCGTACTGGTTCTTCAAAATCTGGAGTACTTCACACCTCTACCACGTCTGTGTTATCCTGGCCATACTCCAAGTGCCCAGCAGCCACAGGCAGCCCTGAACTCAGTAGCTCAAGTGCAGACTTTGGAAATATAAAGATGCTTAAAACACCATCTCTGCCCTCAACAACCTTGTAGTTGGTAGGGATGCTCACATATAAGTATAGTTTACACTTTGTTTTAAGTGCTGTAAGAGAAGTATGAATAAAGAACAATCTTTCCCCTCAATCTCAAGTATGGGAAAATTTGTGAAGATTAGTGAAAGAAGGGAACATTTGAGTTATTTAATGCTCCTACTCTAGTATAACTCTTAACCGTTAACTAACAGATTTAATCATGTATAAGTTCTAAAATATTTTGTCTTCTCTCCTGTCTTACCCAACCCATCTACAAACTGACGGGCATCCGCAGGACGATTGTGGCTGCCACCAGCAGGGCTGACCCAGACCCTGGAGAGGAAGAGAGTAAGGAGCTCACACCCACGAGCACATTCCCTGCAGCGTGTCAGTGCAGAACTTGAGCTGGTGACACATCCAATGACTATCCTTGGACCCTGCAGGTTAAAGACTCTGAATACTGGCTTATATTATATTTTGTTAAATAATAAAAGAATGTAAGTCAAAGTTTTTCACACTGAGAATTTCCTCACATCTTTGGCTGTATCATAGGTTTTGATATTTGATATTATTCTGTTAAATCCTAAATAGTAGGTAATTGAACAAAGTATTACTTAAAAAGGTCTAAGTCGTATTTGTTTGGAGTTTTTTGTTGTTGTTGTTAATGCCATGTTTCTCCTTTGTAGATCACTGAGGCCTAATAAATAATTCATTTGTGGCCTAGTAAATAATCAACTTTTAAAATGCTCCAATGGATCACTGCAAGTGTTATGCTGCCCAAATAGCAAATAATACCATTAATAAGAATTGGTATAAGTGGACCTTGAATAATTATTTTAACACGATAAAAAAAAAGATTAGGCTAGACACAGTGGCTCAGCCCTGTAATCCCAGCACTTTGGGAGGCTGAGGTGAGGGGACTGCCTGAATCCACAGGTTCAAGAACAGCCTGGGCAACTTGACGAGACCTCAACTCTACAATAAAAAAATCAAAAAATTAGCCAAGCATGGTAGCGCGTGCCTGTAGTTCCAGCTACTTGGAAGACTGAGGCAAAAGGATCGCCAGAGCCCAGTGGGTTGACACTGGTATGGCCGTCAGCGTGCCACTGCACTCCAGCCTGGGCAACGGAGTGATACTCCAACTCAAAAAAAAAAAAAAAAGAAAGAAAGAAAGGAAGGAAGAAGGAAGGAGGGAAGGAAGGAAAGAAGGAAGGAAGGAAAGAAGGAAGGAAGGAAGGAAAGAAAGAAAGAAAGAAAAAGAAAGAAAAGGATTGGCAGTAGTGGGAAACTGCTGGGTGGAGGGGAGGCGGGATTGGCAGTAATGGGAATCCATGGGGTGGGGGGAGGAAACACCTCATCAACAAGGGTACCTGCATAATGAACACTTGTATACCTAACCCTGAATTGTATTCCACATCTTTAAAAATAAAATAAAAAAGAATTGGTGCTTTAAAAAGCAGACTTTCTTACCAAGAATATTGGTTCTCCAAATGGTGAAAAATCAATCACATTAACTTTTACTGGTCTTATACCACACTGCTGAGGTTTGAACAGTCTGGGAGACACTCTCAAATCTTGTCTTGTGCCATGGCTTATCAGACCCTGGTAATGAGAAGAAGCCCATGAGTGAATGATGAACAGCATTAGGCATGAAGTTAGACAAAACTGTTATTCCTGAAACAATCCAAACAGAACAAAAGCAAACAATAAGTTAATCTTAACGATATTTATCAGGTAACTCTAGGAAAGAAGAATGTTTAATAGAATGAAATTTAAAACATTACTCACCATGTCTGTGCCAATAATAAAGTGATTAGGATCTGAAGGCAGAAACTTAACATTCAGAGTTCGTGTGGTTTCCAAAAATTCATTACCTTTATGGGAAAGACTAAAAAATAGCAAAGATTAATAGAGGAATTGTTTTGAAACCTTAAAAATAATGATACTTAACACTTATGTGCATTATTATATCTCATTAGATGTATAATAGGCCATGTTATTTTCTTCTGTGATTTTCACCACTGTTTCCTTTCTTTTTTTTTTTTCTATCGCTGCATTCTTGATAATTTCCTCAAGTCTATGTCATCTTTCGTCAGCTATTATTTCTTTCTTCAGCTATATCTAATCTGCTATTTAACCATATACCAAGTTTTAAATTTCAGAGACAGCAGTTTCATTTCTAGAAATTTCTTTTAGATTATACAATTGTCTCAAGTTCTTAGCATGCTAATCCACTATTTTGTACCAGGGTGAATTGTTTGTTTATGCTTGAGGTTTTGTAATTTTTACTTGTGACTCATCTTCAGTAGTAGATCACTCTTTGAGGGAATCCTGTGAGTTCCAACTTGTAAAAGTATCCCAATCCACCAGGCAGTTTTCCCTTGACTTTAACAGCGAGCCCACTGAGGCCACTGGTCTGGGTCTTTGATGCCCACATCTCAGTTTGTAGGTTCCCATACCCACACCCAGCTTGGGATTTCAAGCTTCCTCAAGCTCCTTTGTCTTCCCTTGGCTGGAGTGAGGCTTCTGAATTTCTCTCCCACTGAAGGAGCAGTGAGTTGCAGAATCCTGTGCAGGAGTCTCAGTCCCAGCTCCCTGACTTAAGCAAGCCAATGAAGCACCTTGTCCTGCTTGGATGAGGCCTGGGCACAGCCAGGAAGGCCTGACATAGCCTGGGCCTGATACCACACAGCAACTCAAATGCTTATGACACTAAGCTCCTTCCTGTTTCTATCATTTAGAAATTTTCCTTTCTTTTCAAAAACTATACCTAGTTTTATTACTGTTTTTCCTTTATACAATACAGTATACGTATTTGTAATGAAGAAGAGCCCACAGTTGCTCCTTCTGCCATGCTGCCTTTGTCAGAAGTTAGGATCCGATGGTCCTTCTGGGCCTCCTTTCCAAGCTCCTCTTCTCACCCACATTCAGGACTGTGAACGCCATCTGCCAGCTGATGACTCCCTAATCTGCACCTACCTCTGGATATCTCTACAGGTGCCGCAAGCTCAGCCCCTCCTCCTGGACACATCTCCCCATCCTCATCTTGTGAGGGGTGCTCAACACCAACCAGACAATTTGGTGGAAGGTAGAAGCCAAACTAGGCTCCTCCCCCCATTGTTTCTATAATCAATCAGTCACCAGCTTTGTCAGCACCACCTTTTAATCTATGTCCAGCCCTCCATATCCATGCTTGCTGCCTGTGCTCAAACCCTTGTCATTCAGAAGTTGGTCATTTCAGATGATTCCTAACTGGTCTCACTGAATCCAGCCTCTCTTGGTCTACTCCAAACTTATACCGTTGCCAAGTCAATCAATCTAAATCACAAGCAAGACATGTCACTCCTTGGCTTAACATCCTGCAATGGCTATCACTTTCATGACAACATCCAAACCCTTCAGCACAGCAAACAGACCTCAGGGTCAGGCCACCAACTCATTCCCTCGCTCTCAACATCAAAGTTGCAGATAGTTTTAAATGTGCCTCTGGGTGCTCCTGGGTGCTGCTTCCTCTAACCACAACACTCTTATCTAACTAACACCATCTCTCAAAGGCCAGGCTCAGCTATCCTCCCCCTAAAAGTCCCCATCTCACTCTATCCCCACCATCTCCCTCCTTGGAGCTCCCACATGCCCTGAGCACTTTGTGCTCAATGCTGTGACCCCAGTGCTGTGGGTGCTGCAGGCAGACAGCTGCGGAAGCCCAGTCACTGAGGGTGCTGCAGGCAGACAGCTGCAGAGGTGCTTCTCTCACAGCAACCAGCCTTCTGGGGATGCCCATGCCCAGTGGCTGATGAGAGAGGGTACAAAGGCCTGGCCACGTGATTCTGGGAGGCCCTCCCAGCTCAGAACTCCCAGGGCAGGGAGGCTGTCATGAGGCCTGTCTCACCACCCAGCCCTCCCCTCAGCTCATTCCTGCCACCCCCTGCCCTTTCCCAGACATGGATCCCAAGGAGCTCCTTGAGAAACACCCTCACACTGAGCTGTACTCCAGAGCCTTCTTCCTCCAAAAGGAGGGTGCCCCACCTGCAATAACTGCAGTGTTTACTTATCTGCTTCCTTGTGGGAGCACTTTGAGGGAAGAAGGTCTCTCTCAGTGCTACAAAGTCTGGCACGCAGAATATACTCACAAAGTTGACTGAGTAAAATCTAAAGGAACATTATTATGCATGGATCTCAGGAAGACACTGCGAGGAGGTCTGAGCAAAAATTCTTGATATCAGATACATTAGACACAGTCCTTCTAAGAGTGTACAGTTAAGTATAGGAGAAATTTATAGTTCAGAAAGAAATACAAAGCAAAGTGTGAAGTGATAAGGACAGTAACAGAGATGAAAAATAGTCTTAAAGAAACTCAGAGAGGGAATGGCACACACTGGAGAGATAAGTGACTAGCCCAGGAATCATTTATGTTTGACTCTGCGATGTATTAGATGACTTTTGAAAACAAATAATTCATTTTTATAACCACATTTAAATCAACTGAAGTTGATTTACACTCTCTAAGTATGTATGAATTTATTAACACAACCAAGAGGTATTCTATCTGATGAGAGGAAACCAGGCCCAAATATTTTTCAAGGATAATTCACAAGATGATAGCTCCTGAGTGCAAAGAATGACAAGAAAGGATACTTTAGGCAATAAACAAACAGGAAATGTATGAATTCCACAAAAAATGCTGTATACTTATTAAGAACTTCTGTGTTACATTAAGTTATATGAGCAAAAGTAAATTTCTGAACAAAACTTTTCTATCAATGTTTCTGGTTCCTAAAACTTCACCTAAATTTAACTTGAGGGTTGCACTAAAACATGAATAGGTTGAGCACTGTGGCTCATGCCTATAATCCCAGCTACTTGGGAGACCAATGCGAGAGGATCATTGAGTTCGAGACCAATCTAAGCAGCACAGCAAGATCCTGTATCAAAACAAAAACAAAAAAACAAGTGGATGAAAAATAGTCAAATAGTACCAATTCATAAGATAGGTCATATTTTATTTATTTATTTATGTTAGAAACAAGGTCTTGCTCTGTCACCCAGGCTGGAGTGCAACGATGTGATCATAGCTTACCATAACCTCGAATTTCTGGCCTCGAGCAATCCTCCCAACTCAGCCTCCCAAAGCTGGGCTTACAGTTGTGAGCCAACATATCTGCCCAGAAATATTTTTTGATTAAAGAAAAAAAAAATGTTAACTGTATACCTGGAAGTTGTATTTTTAAACAATTTTTTAATACAGAGTTTTGGAGTACAAGTGAGAATTAACTACATAATGGAAGTTGTATTTATTATACTCATTAATACTAAATTAATAGCAAAAACACAATGTGAGAGAATGGATTTCTTCATTGTAAAACCTGGCATGCATTTACTATATACGAAATTCCCCAATGTTATTTTTCTTCTGTGGGAAACAGGTCTTTGTGAGATAAGGAAAGTGTTTTCCCTCAAACCCTACCTGTCAACCAAGTGGAACACAGCACTATGTACCAACTTGATCCTCCCTCCAGGTATCAGACCTAAAAATAGACAAAAATAAATGCACCACTTAACACAAGTTAAGTCAAAATCTAATTATAGTTGCCCAGAATCATTTTCCATTGCTTAAATATCTGTTAGAAAATAATATCAAAATATAAATTGATAAACAATATTCCCTCCCTAATTCTGGGTAAGGTTCACCAACGTTGCCTTAAGATAAGAATAAAGATTGCAGAATCAAGATCTAGAGGCCTTTACACTTTTAGATCTGATAAAATAAAGGCAGTGAGCAATTCACAGATGTATGTGAATGTATATATATTTAACACACCTCAAACTCACAGCAGCAAACACTGTCCTGTGAAAGTCCCCAGAGGCTCCAAAGCCCAGAAACAGCAGGATCTCCCCCTCCACCATTCCAAAGACACACTCAGAAATCTGTTGGGCTCTAGACAGAAAACACAGGGAGGTAGCCAGCTCATCCAGCCAAACATGTCCTGCCTTCCCCTCGGCTTCATCAGCTGTTCTAACTTCATTCTCAAGCCACACAGAGCAGCGTTTCTAAGGTTTGATTTTGTTTTTCATTTCCTTCCCTTATTTCCCTAAAGTGTTTATGGCTACAACCATGACTCCTCAGCCATTCACTGGCTTTGCCTCCTGTGTCAGTCCCCCCCCCTTTTTTTTAATTACCACAAAGGCAGAAACTAGAAATATACATATATGTAAATGCAAATTCTGGCCAGGTATGGTGGCTCATGCCTGTAATCCCAACATTTTGGAGGCCAAGGTGGGAGGATTGCTTAAGGTCAGGAGTTCAAGACTAGCCTGTGCAACACAGCAAGAGCTTATCACTACAAAAAATTAAAAATTAGCCAGCATGGTGGCATACAGCTACTTGGCAGGCTAAGGCAAGAGGATTGCTTAAGCCCAGGAGGTTGAGGCTGCAGTGAGCAGATTGTACCACTGCATTCCAGCTTGGGCAACAGAGTAAGACCTGTGGCAGGTAGGGGGCTGGTAGCAGTTAAAGGCATTTCCTTTTGAAAGTCAAGTGGCAAGCTCTAAAGACCTGCCAGGCCAGTTTTGTTTAAAATAAAAAAAAAGCCAAATGGCCAGAGACTGATGGCTCTCATGGAAATGCAAAAGAGTAACTAATTCAGACTTATCCAAAACCCCTGCTTTGAAGTTGACAGTTTACAACCCTGCTCACCCTGCATTTCCTGGAAACCATTTGTTCTTTGGGAATCTGATTTTGCTGAGTACAACCTTGTAAATTTCAAAGAAAATGTGTAATCGTTCATCACGACCCCCCTCCCTTACCTAAACGAAGGTGTAAGACCCTTCTTCTCCCGTTCTGGGGGGCTCAACCTGGAAGCATTAGCCCCTCGAGCCCGCCGGCGTAATAAAGTTGCCACTTCCTAGAACAGTCTCGATGTCACGACCTCTCTATCTTCCCGCTACAGACCCTATCCCAAAATATAAATAAATAAACAAACAAACACAAATTCTGGGTAAGGTACTGTCTAGAACTTGGGAGGTGAATGAAAAGTAGACAGAAATAAACTTGCAGTTGGAAAGGGTCAATACAGCTACATTGATTGTCGCCTGTCAATCACAACCATAATGAGGAATGTTCAACAATGCCATTCACAAATGTGAAACTGTCCAGCATGCCTACCTACCTGGTGTCTCGGCCCTCATGCTGATGTGGCAAAAAGGGGGGTTGGTAGCAGTTAAAGGTATTTCCTTTTAAAAGGCAAGCTACAACTTTAAAGACCCGCCAGGCGCCAGGCAGGTTTTGTTTAGGAAAGGCCAAATGGCCAGAGACTGGCCATTTCATGGAAATGCAAAAGAGTAACTAATTCACCGACTTATCCAAAACCCCTCTTCTGAAGTTGACACTTTACAACCCTGCAGTTCCTGAAAACGATTTGTTCTCCGAAAAATCTGATTTTGCTGAGTACAACTTTATAAAATACCAAAGGAAGTATGTAATCACTCAACACGACCCCCTCCCTCACCTAAACAAGGGTATAAGACCACTCTTCTCCTGTTCTGAGGTGCTCGACTTGGACGCATTAGACCCTCGGGATGGCCAGCGTAATAAAGTGCCACTTCCTATAATAGTCTCGGTGTCACGATCTCTCTATTTTTCCTGCTACAACACTTGTCCAACAGAATGAGCTGCTTCTTACCAAGGCTGACTTACTGGCTACTGCCAGTGCTGACTGTCTGACATGTTAACATCAGAAAATGACACTGAGCCCGCCAGTGAAGTATTAATACAGTCTCTAGAGGAAATCAGTCAGCTTCTCGGTGGCAGGTTGATCGTATGAGGCTGATGCGTAAGTTCGTAGAGTGTGTTTTTGGCATAGCAACACTGCGGTGTTGGAAGGTTGTTACTGTTTGTCATTTGTCATTTGGAGTAACAGTGTTGTGCTTGTGAATACAGCTTGCATTTTGCAGGTTTGAAGAGAGTTAGTGCTATCTGTGGGCTAAAGAAGATGGAGTATCGAGTGGAAAAAAAACCCAAACCAATACTTCCAATACAGTCTTCGGTTTGAGTTTAACAGAGGAGTAAAGGCAGCAGAGGCAGCTCGAGGTATTTGTGCCACATATAGGGAGAATGCCATCAGGGAAAGCACCGCAAGGAAATGTTTTTGTCATTTTAAAGAGGGCCACTTGACCGGAGTGATTCTCCAAGTTCAGGAAGACCACTGGACTTTGATAAAGACCGTTTAAACATTTTAATCTACGATGATCAATGTCAGTCAACCTGAGAATCGGCAAATGTGATGATGAACTGTGACCGGTCAACCATCATGCAACATTTGCACTCCATGGGCAAGAGAAAAATGCCTTGAACTTATCCATCAACCCAATATTAGATCCCTTCTTTGGAGGTGATGATTCAGATCATATCATAAAATTTTTTCTATTTCAGTGGAGATATACTTTTGAGATTAAAAAAATAAATAAACGGGATCCGTGCATTCTTTTTTTTTTTTTTTTGATTTGGAGTCTCACTCTGTTGCCCAGACTGGAGTGCAGTGGCCGGGAGCGGCCACTGCAGCCTCGACCTGCTGGGCTCTGGCGATCCTTCCGCCTCAGCCTCCCCAGTAGCCGGAATTACAGGCACGTGCTACCATGCCTGGCTGATTTTTTGATTTATTGTAGAGATGAGGTCTCGCCTAGTTGCCCAGGTGGGTCTCAAATCCACGGGCTCAGGCAATCCACTCGCCTCAGCCTCTCAAAGCGCGGGATTACAGGCTG
>CAUYQG010009650.1:0-22869 GCA_963574415.1 Tarsius wallacei
GAGTATCACATGTTCTCACTCATATAGTGGACCCTGAACATCCAATGTAATACTATAAGAAAAGTACTGACAATGGTGGGAAACTATGGTGGGGGAGGGGAAGGGAGATGGGATTAACGGTAGTCAATATCTGTCTGGGGACGGGGAGACACCTCTTATCAACAAGGGTGCCTGAACGAAGCATATTTGTATACCTAACCCTTAACTATACTCCACATTATCAAAATAAAAATTATTGATTATAAAAAAAAAGTTCTACCATGATAAAGTTGGAGAATCTTTTTATTCAGAAAATTGGAAACAACAAAAAACTGAAAATCTAGAACTAAAAATACAACAACTTAAGACAAAAAGCAAGTCCTGTGAGAAAGGAGAGAGAGTATGGGGTAAAAATAATATGTGAGGGTGTAATAGCTAATAATGCCCCAAACTGATGAAAAACATCAAGCCACACACAAGAGATGCCCTAAAACACCATAAGATTTTAGTTGCTCAAAACTAAAAACAGATAGAAAATATTTAAACTAACAGGAAACAAGAAAAATCACTGTTTAAACAGTATCAATTAAACTGTCATTTGAACTCAATACAGAAATAATAGAAGGCAAAATATAACAAAGTATGATTAGTGTAATGAAAGAAATTCTGAAACCAGAAATAACTATTTTTTTTTTTTAGAGTTAAGCAAATTAAAACATGGGGAAAAAACTGAAAAATAACCAAAAAATGAAGATGATCATCAGAATTGCCCTTAAGAAAACGCTATAGGAAATTATTTAGGCAAAAAAAAAAAAAAGGCATCCCCAGAATATGGTTGGAAATGCAAGAAGAGTAAAAAAAATTGCAACTGGTACTAAATATTTGGAACACAACAATAATAATTATTATTGAGTGTGAAATATAGATAGACTTTAAATTCATGATCTATCACCACAAAACTTACATTTTTATGTACACATGAAATAATTCTAAAATTAAAGTGTATGCTGGGCCATAAAGCCTGGCACATCAAAATGAAAATAATTGAAATCATGTAAAGTTTATTCTTTGACCATAATATAATTATGCTAGCGATCAATAATTAAAAATAACTAGAGAATCATTATATGTTTAGAAATTTTAAAAGTACTTCATAACCCTTAGTTCTAATAAATGTGTTGAGATGAAAACTACAATATATTTGTATCTGAATAATAGTGGAAATTCTAAACTGAAATAGTATGAGATACAGCTAAAAATGTGCATTGAAGGAAATTTGTAGCTATAAATATATGCCCATATATAGCATTTATCTAACTCTTGACTCACATGTAGCTAACAAGAGTCAGGATAAAATTTTCAAAAATTAAAAACATCATTCCAAAACAAATATAGAATGAATATGTGCCAAAAATTTCCTGACATATTAATGAAGAAAGTAGTAAGTTGATAAAGCTGCTTCTAAGAACATTTGAGAGTGTTACATGTATTTACAAAATTAATGTCAGAAATAAAATTGCTAGATAAAATACAAAACTGATACATATCCTACATGGTAATAATCTTTGAAGTTATACTCTATTTATATAGAACATAAAAGTAAATATATAACTCCAAAATGTTTGGGCTTTCAATAAATGGTAAAAAGCAAAGTCAAATACAGGTGCATTCTCCTAGACAGTTAAATAGTACTTATGTGATTCTGTTAAGTCATGCTCCCAGTGTGACATTGAAAGAATACGTTCTTTTATTTTTTAATATTTTAATTTGATTTTTAAATTTTATTTCATTATAAAGATGTGGGATACCAGTCAGGATTAGGTACATGAGCGATTTCAAGTAAGTGAAGTTTGGACCTCCATCTGGACCTCACTTCACCTAGTTTGTCTTAATCCCAAGCTTTAGAAAACTTTTCTTGACACTGGTGTTTAAAAAATTAAACAATAAAATTGTGGCAGAAGCAACAAGGAAAGCATAGTCCTACCTCAAGTCATTCTCAGTCTAGTTTGTAAAGCAAGACAAGAATTAAGCAAAGAACACCATGATTCTTTAATTAATGCAATATATATTTAATAGTTAAATAAATAGTTAATTTTCCAGCAAAAAGAAACAGGGAAACTCCAGCAATTACTGATAGGAAATATTCAATTCTTCAAAATTTTATGTAGATGAACCAATGGAAACTCAAGTGAAAGTGTCCAAATCTAAAGTCATCTTTCCAAGCAACTTTTCCTGCATCGTGGACTTTGTCTCTTAAGAATACAACTCCTGAACTTTGATGGGAAAGTTAATTAATTAATTTTTATGTATATTAGAGCAGGTGATTAATATATGTTGACTTAATTATTAATCTTTTACATATACCCTTCTTGCATTCTTAGAATTTGACCTCCAGACATCTTAGTTTTACTATATAACTAGCATGTCAGGCACTATCCTAAGTGATTTACATGCATTTGTTTGTCAAATCCTCCCAACAACCCTATAGATTAGCAGTATTTTTAGCCCCATATCACAAGAGATAAAGCTTATACCCTATGTGGTTATGGAGCAAAACCAGGATTTTACTTCAGATATTCTAACGCCTGTGCTTTCAACTATCTTATTATATGGTCATAAATTCCACCACATGGCAGAATGGAATTATATGGGTAGGGATTGGAACTTATTTGGTCTCTTGTTTGTTTCCAGCATCCTAGAGAAAAAGCATAAATAAGACAAACCAGAGTGGTAGCTGTGTGCAAAAACAAGGAAAAAGGAATGGAATAATCTTAAACATGTCTTCAAAAACAGTCAGCAGACAGATTCCCTGAACCCTTGATGAGGTAAAGTCCATCTTCCCATCATAGTTGCAAGTTTCGGAGTTTATGTAAGAAACAATATTTCAGATAAACAAATATTCTAACCCTATCCTGAATAGTGGCTAATACTTCTCTTTGATACTCTTAAGCAATTTAACTGTCACTACTCAGCTAACAAAAAGCCGAGTTTAAAGATAACCTATTCACTCTCCTCCATAAAATTAATCAATCTTAAGTTATCAAATTCCTATTGCTTTATTCTAGGACCCAACATGAGCCTACTAAGACTTTCAAAGTGGAACTTGGCCTTATGTCTATGTTAACAAGAACTACATAAAACATACTCCACAGATTAAAAAAAAAAAGGAAAAAAATGTTAAAGAACACAATACTGGAACAGGAAATTTCCTGGAACTACCTTTTACTACAAAATCACTTATCATCAGCTTTTGGTGATGTGTTATTCAGAAGTCTTATGGTTTTGACCTATTTGAAAGAAGACAGTGAATTCAAGATTCACCATTAGGGTGTTATTCTAGTTACGATTATTACATAAGAAGCCTGTCAAAAAAATGATGATGTAAAACCACCCTCTTATTATACTCACAAACTCAGGCAGTGCTCTGTGGGACTGGCTTATCTTTGCTGCTCCATTATGTTGGCAGGTTACTCAATGACTGTGGGCTGGAATCACTTGGCAGTGTCCTTACTTGTAAATCTCGTGACTGATGCTGATTGTTAGCAGGGAACTCAGTGGGGCTGAAAGCAGGAACTCCTATTTGTAGGCTCTTCATATAGTCATTCTATGAGCTTGAACATAGCAATGGCAACTGGGTTCCAAGAGTAAGCATATCAAAAGAGCAAGAGGGAAATATGTGTCATTTATTCATGTGCTAAGGCCATATTCTGAAGCTAATAAATAGAGGTGTTTGATTGACTTAATGTCACAGATCACCACTTTCACTTCCACCATATTCAACAGGTCAAAGCAGTCACAGAATTCTGTCTGTGATCAGTGAAATGTATCAAGAACCCTGCCACTGACTGAGTTTTGTAGTGGTCTATGTTAAAAAAAAAAATGATGACAACATCAACTAGGATAGTTGCTAGGGAGATAAAGAGAGGTGGACAGGTTTAAAGCTACTCAGATAAATTGGTCTTCCTGGGCTTAAGATCAGAGGCTGTTTCTATGTGGATATGGAAATTGAGTTAAACCTTGAGGAGAAGGTAAACATGTGGTATATAAGGTAAGGGGAATAAAAAAATATCTGGTAAGGAAAACAGCATTTGAAAACAAATACTAAGTCTTTATTCTAGAGCTAATACATGGAAGAGATTGCTCATGTTCTTGTGACTTGAAAAGCCTTAAATGTTAGCCTAAATAGACTAAGCAAAATTAATATTAGCCCAAAGAGATTCCAACACAAATTTAGTTAGGAGTCTAATGATTACATTTTTTGTATAATACCATAGCAAGAATATCTGTATTCTAGAATTATCTATAACAGCCTTTAATTCCCAGCATTGTTATTTTCCATATCTATGACTTTGGAGAGGTAACATAATCTCCCTAAAATGTATTCTTTAAATCTAAGCTTTTTTCATTAAAAAAATGCCTAAAGCATAGAATTGCTGGAAAGATTAAATGAGATAATGCATACTTAATGCAGCATCTAACATACGGTACATGCTCATAAATGTAAATTATTGCTATTTTTACTGTGAGCATTCTTACTATTATTGCTTTGTTTTCTTAAACCCTTTACTTAGAAAGTGTATAAAAGGAAGAGAAAATATAGCTAATTAGTGTCATCAGAGACAGCTTTTGCAGGATATAAAGCTCAAACTAAACACAATGTGATGAATATGGTAGGTGTATTTCCACCTAGTAGGCATCAGACTAATTGCAGGTAGCCACAGATGATCTATACCTTCAAACTCAACCCATACTACCCCTTCCCTAGAGCCCACACTAATGCAAATTTATCTCTTGCCATTTCCCTTCCCCCAGGTTTACTTAGTACAATACATAGACCCAGTAGATCCCATGATCACTAATTTAATTTCATAAATACTAATGAACTATCTCACTGTCCCTGGTACCATGGGGATATAAGAACTATTCTCAATTCTTATTTTCCTCAAAACCACAATCATATTTTCTTCGTGTTTAAAAAGAAACCACTGGAAAACAATATAATACAGAAGGATGGGAATAACTTTCAGTGGAATATTCACTATAAAGAGAAATCCAGGAATATGAAAATACCAGAGATGTTTATTGAATGAATAGCAGTTTTGTACATCTGGATCTTATGATCTATATAGAAAATGGAAGAAGATTAGTTGAAAAGGGAAGGCAGTTGACACAGAACACCTTTCCTATTCTCAACGGAACATTAAGTCTCATTGCAGAGGCAAGTTGAGACAGGATCAAAGTTGACCCATGCTGGAGCCTCCAATGAACTTTGAGCAACATATTAATACCAAGAAAACAGTCAAGTTAAAGCAAAAGTGTGGAAAAATGTCTTTCCCTGATCAGCTGAGGATGTGTTTGCGGAAATGAGTTTGCAGTTGTTGCCTTTGGCAGTCATCCTTAATGGAAGACAACTGAGACCCAAGGAAAGAGGCTGCAAATGACATTCCAGTCCATAGCTTAATAATTTCAGAAACCTTTGCTGCTTTTCAATATTCTAAACAAAATTATTTTTATTAAAACAGTAAAAGTGTGGACGTTGTTAACTTTTTTACTAATTTTTTCTTAGAGTTTTCTAGGCAGTGTAGCACAGATACAATCCCTTTTACACAAAAATGGTCACCTCTAGTGCCTCACACAGAAAAATGCAATTAAGTAAAAATCTAATTTTTAAGTACATCTCACAGTTTATTCAAAGTGGAAGTTCCTAGACTCCAGGTGCAGCACATTAATGCTGTTTTCCTCTAATAGTTCATTTCTGAAACTTGATTTTTATTTTCTTTCTTTTTTTTTTTTTGACAGGCTTGGGCACAGGAAGGGGTCTATAACTAACATGACCAGGTTTGGCTTTTCTTCATACAGCGTGAAAAAAGACAGCAGATCCAAAGTACAATCCTAGAGAGGCCCAATCTCCCCTCACTTTCTGTTCGTAGTTTTCACTCTAATAGGATAGGATTGGATTTAAACTCTGCCACTTTAAATCAGCTTTGAATCTTGCATCTAACTCTTCTCCTGGGTTTTAGTGCCATATTGCAATGTTAAAGTGTAAAACTCTACATCTGCCGAGGCATTTGGCTGGAAAAGCAAGTATGTCAATGGCCGTCCCTCGCTGCCATCACACATATGGAATTTCTGTGTTCAGCTATGCCATCTGGTCGTTAGGCCGAGATTCACTCTTCATTGAATAAGGACTATCTACCATATCCGTGCCTCTCACAATATGCTATCCTTTCCATGGTGTTATTTTGCAGTTCTTCTCTGATGACATTTTCTCTTTCCCACAGCCTATTCCTTCCTCCCTCAAAACCACCAAATATTTTACAAAGAGCAACCTTCAGTAACATCCAGGGAAAAAAAGGGGACATATAATTTAATAGGTATAATTGAAACAAGAACAATAAAAATTTCAAGTAGCTTCAAGCACAAAGCTAGGAATTTCATAATTATAGAATGCTGCAAAATGTGCCTCGAAAGTGTTCAAGATAGCCTAGCGACATGGAGCGACCTTAGCCAAAAAAGATCATTTAACATTATGAAGAGGATGCGGGTTTATTCTCCCTGCCTTTCTATATCCCTTGTTTATGAAATTATCCTGGAGCTAGATGACGTTTTCTTTTCTGCCACAAAGATGTGGCCCCAAGATGGTATTCAACCTCTACTGTGGTATACACTGTGTTGCCACTGAACTTTCCCCTCCTTGGGAAGACACAAACACCTGACTAGTTATTTCCTTCTTAAACACCTAATCTCCTTTTTTGGGATGAAAGAATAGAGTATCAGTCAAAATGTAAACATAATTTATTTTAAAAGTATAAAGGAAAACCCTCATCAACTAGTGAACACAATTCACTGGATAATCAGAAACAGAATGAGTTGGAAAATTATTAATTTGATAGTATTAAGAAAAGGAATTAAAAACCTGTAGCTAGATTTGTGAAAAAGACGATGCTAGCTAAAGGCTGGCTTGAAGAAACATTGTGCATAACTGAGGCTTACATTTTGTATTCTGAAATCTTCCCAAACTCCCTCCACAACCTCACCTCATCCCCTAACCGCCAACCTCCCCATGTGTCTCATCAAAATTTAACCAACATGTGCTTCATTCTGTCAGGAATCTACTTGGGCACCTGCTTAAACTTTTCTGCACATACAAATCACAGGGGGGTTCTGCTGAAATACAAATTCTAGGGTGTAACTCAAGATTCTACATTTCTAACAATCTCCTAGGTGGTACTAATGCTGTTGGTTTGAAGAAGATGAAGTCTAAGTCTATTGCTCCTGGCCCTAAAATCTTCCGTATGCTAGCAAGAAAGCAATTTCATAAAAATAGACTTGAATCTGTGCTATTTCATTTAATAAGCATCTTCTATGTTTCAAGCATAAAGCAGTAGCTATTTTTTTCATTATTTAAAACTTAGAAATTCTGAGTAAGGGTTATAATTTCCTTCCTTTTATAGGTGAATAAATCAGAGAGAAAGTATCAAAGATAGCATTCAGCCAACTTCACTCACTCCAAATCCTAAGCTATTTACCCTATCCCATTATTCTTAGCTGAGTCATCATGGAGTGTTAGACCTTTAATAGGCCACCCAACCCAGGACTATTCCAGTTTGTAAAGATGCTCCTTGGAGCTCTGAAAACTTTGTATATGCTATTTTGTTCTAATTTCTACATGTCTGAAAACATAGAATTACTTCTATTATAATCAAGGCATATTTGTTAAAGTTAAATAAATATATCTGCCAGTGATTTTACTCTCCAACTGCACAGCATAATTATTTTAACGTGTTTAATTTTAACATTATTTAATTATTGATTTATTATTAAAAATATTGATGACTGGGCTGCATTCTAGAGCAATTTATGTCTAATGGGGATGAGACCCAACAGTCCGTAGTTTTTAAAGGTTTCTGTAGGTTAGTTGTAGTGTACACCCAGGATAGACATTCGATATATTCCAGTGGCTCTCAATTGTTAGCATTTATCACAACAACCTGAAGCAATTATTAAAACAAAGATTCCTGGTCCCCACCTTCAGAATTTCTAATTTAGAGAAATATAGAATGGGGTCTAGTAATTTGAATATCTAACAAGTTCTTAAGAGATGCTACTAGTCGTCTCGGTGGCTCAGCCTGTAATCCTGCGCTTTGGGAGGCCGCAGTGAGTGAATTGCCTGAGCCCGCGGGTTCGAGACCCGCCTGGGCAACTTGGCGAGACCTCATCTCTACAATAAATCAAAAAATTAGCCGGGCGTGGTAGCGCACGCCTGTAGTTCAAGCTACTTGGAAGTCTGAGGCGGAAGGATCGCCGGAGCCCAGCAGGTCGAGGCTGCGGTGGCCAGGAGCGGCCACTGCACTCCAGTCTGGGTGACAGAGTGAGACTCCAACTCAAAAAAAAAGAAAAAAAAGAGATGCTGCTGCTGATAGTTCCATTAAGTAACATAGTAAACTATGAATGCATACAGATATCAATAAAAATGAATGCAAATATTTGATGAGAATAAGATATTTATATTGTTGCAAAGCATCGCCTCACAAAATATGTAGTAATTACAAGAGGTAATCGAGTATATTTATTTGGAGAAGCTTGGCTGACATTACCTTAATAAAGTGATCAAAGTGAACAACATCAGTTGTGGGACAAATTAAATCATTCATATGGCACAACGAGATAGGGTACAATGAGGAGTTGGCAACACTTCTGAGATTTGTTTCTGCTAAAGAAACATAACCTGAATCCAATCACAGGGAAACATCATACAATCCTAAATTGAGGCCCATTTACAAAATAATTTTCAAAAATTCCAAAAACACATCAAGGGTCTAAATGTCAAAAAAAGCAAAAAACTAAAAAACTCTTTTATACTGAAGCAAACTAAACAGCTGATGAACCTATGATTCTAGATGGATTCTTTTGCTAGACAGGACATTACTGGGGCAACTGGGGAAATTTGACTAGGTCTCAGGTGGATACAGCAGAAATTAATCAATACTAATTCATTATTTTGGATGTTGTGCTGTGGTTACAAAGGAGGATGTATTTGTCTACGGGCAGTAGACACCAGAATATTGTAGAGAACTGTGATATCAGGTTGACAACTTACTCTCAAAATGTAGAGGAAAACAATATTGCTTTTCTTATAATACAACTCAAGCTTTTCTGTAAATAGTAATGTTTTTTCAGAAATGAAAATTATGTTTAAATGTCAATCTATCTCACACTATAGAGGTCTTTGTTGGAAACAGGACTGTCAACCAAGGCTAGAAATGGGTTTGTGTTTCAGTAGAGATGGAGGAAAAATAAATCTTTGAAAAATCGTAATCAAAATTGATTTTTGCTGCTTTTTAAGATGCCTCATCTTAATCTTCTCTAAGGCTGGTGTCCTCTCTTAAACCTGGTGTTTATTTTCTCTCCACAGTCAAGTGTTCAAAAAGTTTAAGACACAGACTTAAAGTGGTCTTTGTATGGCATTTTTCTATTTCTCCCCCTATATTTCACTGCAATTTCACTATGCTTCTAACTTAGCACTTATCTTCACATTCTCCTTTTTCTTCTTTTCATCTCATTCTTTTCCCTCTTTTCAATATCTTTGTACTTTCTGCCTACATGCCACGTGTCATAACTTTTCTGTGTGACCTGCTTGATATTTCTACCCTATCACTGTTTTATCTCACCTGGTAAAACCATTAAATTTTTTTTGACCTATTTGTTTTTATCTTGATCCCAGTTTTCACCACTGGTAGGCATGCTTTTACTTAATGAATCTCATTTTTGCTAGTTTCATTATTTTCTCGATTTCTTTTAACCAAATAATATTTAAATTTATTTATAGTCCTAAGACTACAGTCATCTTCATTCATTCATTCACTCACTCATTCCTTCAATTTATAATCACGTGGCACACATTAATTAAAATGACAAAGCACTGCACCATGCAGGAAAAAAAGTACAAATAAGATACAGCATGGTTCTTATTCTCAAACAGTCCTTGGTTTAACTGTAATTCTACAAAGCCATGTAATGTGGGTGCTGCTAGGCAGTGTTGGGTGCTTTTTTCTCTGTGACTCTATGGCAGACTGTACATACTCTGCCTAAAAAAGGGAAGAGTTCCACAGTGGAAGGTACATTTGAGCTGATGTTGACATATGATCGTGAATTTTCCAATTATGGAATGACAACACATATACCAATTTGAGAGGAATGAAAGAACATGAGAATTCAGGTAATACCGGGCTTTTGGTGTGGTTTCAATGAAGAGAAAAACGGAAGGCAACTGAGTCATAATGCAAGGTTAGGACAATTAGATAAAGTTTATCTCAGAGGCAAGTTAACTTATTTGAACCTGAACCCATATGAGATAAAAAACCATTAAATAAGAACTTAAACTGAGGATTGATATAATCAAATTTATGTATTAGAAAGACTGCCATGGAAAATGATTTGGAAATGGGAGAAATTGATTCTGGATATATACTGGGTGACTCTAGCAAGAGATGCCAAGGGTGAAAACCCAAGTCTTCATGCACAAAGGTAGCAACACCAGAAAGGTAGCAATACCAGGGTTAGAAAGAAGCTGGTTCATCAAAGATGTTCAGGAAGTTCGCAGGTAATCTGCAATCTCTAGATACCCCTTCTCTGCCTCTTATACTATCTTGAGTTGGTTTGTTGAGTCTTTCTGCCTGATATGTGTCTTCAAAGTTGAGTCTTAAAAGCTCAGAAACCTTGAGAAGTATGACTGAGAAGCGTAAATCTAGATACCAAGAGTAAGAATGAAAATGTGATGCTACTAAGACCAAAGAGAGAATGAGAGCCTGAACTTGAGCTGTTACAGTAGGGTGACAGAAAAGCAGAAGGAATCAAGAAAAATTTATGAGAAACACAAGAATTCATGATTTGTGAGATACGGCGGGGGAGTAAACTCCAAATGAATGTCATGTTTTGGGTTTAGACTGACAAGTCCTATTTCAGTTGCTGGAAATTGTGATAAAAAAACAAATTAGGAAGAATCAGTCTATGGAAGATGAAAGATTAATTCTATTTTGGGCATTTGAAATTTAGTCGTTATGGGTATTCAAATGAATATATTCAGCTAAAAAAGCAGATGTATATGACAGAAGCCAGGAGGTGTCTGTCTGAGAGATTTAGATTTAGAAGTCATTATGCTGTCAGTGTGTGCTAAAACCATGATGCTAGGTGGGATTTTCAAGGGATAAAGCATGAAGAAAGAAAAACCACATCAGCTTGAAAACTAGCATGGGAAAACACATGTGTAAGGGTCAGGTGGAAAGAATCAATATAAAGCCAGAGATGTTATTGGAGACTTGATGGATGCCAGCAGACAGTAACTCTTTTCTTCTTCCTATCAATACTTCCCACAACAGCCAGAGTAATCTCTAAACAACAGACACTCAACCAGGTTATTCCTCTGCTGAATGCCTTTCAAAACTTTCCATAGTTTTACAATAAAACCCACTCACTTCCCAAAGCCTGCAAAGCCCAGCATAATCTGGCCTCCATTTATTTCTCCAGCCTCATCTTATGTCAACTCTTGTCTCCGTCCCCACACTCAGTCACTGAATTCTTATTTAGTCCATCTCCAGTGGTATTATCTATTCTATACCCTGAAAAATGAGCTCCGTTCCAGGTTCTTCACAGGGGAGGATCTCTATAATAGCATATGTTTTATATCACTGTTTGCTTCCCAGAGAGAACTTCCACAACTGCCAGATCTAAACTGGTCCACCCTGTCAATCTCTTGGCATTCTCTTTCATATAATTTAACATAAATAATAGTTACCACTTTGTCTATTTATTTATGTTGCGTCTTTTCCATCCATTGAGTATAAAGTCCTTGTGAAAAAAACTGTGTTTCTTTTTCATTTTAGTATTACCATCATCTAGAACAGTGCTTAGGACTTGGTTGTAGCTGTAACCCATACAGCAGAATTAGACAAATAAAGCGGATCACTGAAGCAAAAGATGTAGAGAGTCTCAGGCATAAAGAAATAATTGTAAATATCATTGCAGATATAGTAACAGTCCAAAAGAAAATATAAAAAAAATTTGAGAAATTTCTGCTCCATTTTTTTTACACAAAGTCATTGCTGATATTTGCCCCAAGACTGTCAGTGGCATGGAGTGTACATAAACTGGATTGCAGTGGGTTTGTGATTTTTTGAGGGTGGGGGTAGGATGAATTAAAATCATAAAATCCAAATGACCCTGAACAGACACTTGTGCAAAACTTGAAAGAGATAAAAAGGACTGAAGGTAGAGATAAATTATGGTCAATGTAAAATTATCTTCTATTTGTTTTATTTTGTACTAGGAAGAGAAAGTCTTAAACTGGTGACTATGAAGAGGTCAACAGGGAGAAACTGAAGACAGACAAGGGAGTCATTTTTAAAATAACATTTAAAGGGAAATAAAATGGTTGGAATCAAGAGCATAGGTTGAGAGTTAATCTTTAGGATGAAGGGAAACTTAAGCTCAAAGGAAACAAGGAAGAAAGAGAGACTGAGACTGATGAAAAAAGACAAGGTGAGGAGAAGGAAGGAAGGAAGGGGAGAGGGAGGGAGGGAGGTAGAAAGAGAGAGAGGGAGGGAGGGAAACAGATATAGGTGTGACTATAGATAATTGCATAGATCTCAATGACAGGGAGTTAAGGTGAGAAATTGAGCAGAACTAAAATGTAAAGTTTTGAAAATAGAGACTTCTCAATTGGTATTGAAGACTAGCCTAGGTGATCATAAATTTGGAAGATCACAAATCCACATGGTTTATACATCTTTACTGCTGTTCAGAAGTACATGTAGAAACAAAATGCAGATATAGGATTAGCACTAAGTTGAGTTTTCAGTGCCAAGGACATTGGAAGGATGGAGAAACAAGAGTGCAAGTGAGAGTAATTCAGCTCTCATACAGTGAAGACAAGGTATCAAAGATGTCAATGCCAAGAGAAAACTTGGAGAGTAGGACAAAAAGAAGAGGCATGAAGGGAACAGAAGTTTCAACAAAGTCTAATACAAGAAGTAATTTGATGTCATAAAAAAAGGACCAAAAATGTTTTTATTATAGAGTTAATTACTGAAATTTATGATTTCCCAAACATAACAGGTAAATGGTAATAACACTCAGATGTGATGGAAGACATGTTTAAAATAAAGAATTCATACATAAAAAAGAGAAAGGCATACATCTGGATAACATCTGGGGAAAAAAGGGGGGGGTTTGTTTCCACAAGTATAGTTCCTCAAATAAGGCTGACTTTGTTTCCTACACAATTATATTTTCATACTTTTGTTCATATTTTTACCACATCTTTTTTCTTTATTCTGAAAATAGGCATATGTTACACATTCCTTGAGTTTCATTTCAAGTCTCCTAAAAATTCATTAGATTATAGTGTCATTAGTCATTCTCCATTCCTCTATTCATACACACACACACACACACACACACACACACACACACACACAAACAAATTTGGTTTGCAGCAGAAAATGTATTGAAAACTTTTCCTGCTGAGGCCAGGTACAGTGGCTCATGAATGTAATCCCAGCACCTTGGTAGGCTGAGGCAGGAGGATCACTTGAGGCCAAGAGTTTGAGACCAGCCTGGGCAACAAAGCGAGTCCCTCTTCCCTATAAAACAAGACAAAACAAAATAGAAAAATTAGTTGGGCATGGTGGTGTGTGCCTGAAGTCCCAGGTACTTGGGAGGTTGAGGCAGGAAGATCATTTGAGTTCAGAAGTCTGAGCCTGCGGTGAGTTGTGATTGTGCCACTGCCCTCCAGTCTGGGTAACAGAGTGAAACCCTGTCTCGAAAAGAGCAAAGATAAGAAAGCTTGCCCCGTTGAAGACACTGGGCAGGCAGTGAAGGACAAATATGGAATAAATATGACTTAGTCCCTGTCATGAAGAAGGGTAGATCCCAAAAAGAGGAAATAAAAATACACAGAAAATACTATAACAAAATCTAATGACAGTTGGGGACATTAAAGAAGTAGGAAGTTTCAGAAGTGATAGTAGTAGAAAGGTAGAAAACCTTGTTCTATCTGGGCTTCTGTACTTACAGTATGTATATTCTTGAGCTAATTTTTATGACAATGAATATTAACCTGTGGGTGAGGACAAAGGAGAGAAAGTTTTCCAGAAAGAATTTTAAAACTAATATTTACTACATATGAGAGGGAGATCCACAAAAAAACTGAATTACCATTTGGGAGGCGGGCTTCCTGTCATACACTTGGAATTTGTTCCTCAGGCTCAAAAGGTCAACTAGAGATTTTATCTGAAAGTTTTGAGAAGGTTGTGTCACGGTTTGCAGAAAAAACATCCCAAATGTGACAAACAGGTGATTGATTCTTCCACCATGACAACACAACTGCCCACACCATGCTGAGTGTTCACGAGTTTTTGACCAAAAAGATGTGTTGCCCATGCCCCACCCTCCCTATTCAACTGACCTCACTTTGCTCCAGAGACTTTTTTTTTGTTTACCCCGATGAAAAAATGTCTCATCGGGAAACGTTTTGCTGATGTGAGAGAGGTGAAACAAAAAATAGCAGAAGCACTAAAAGGCATCAAAATTGTTTTGAGCACTAAAAAAGTGTCTTGATAAGTGTATTTCATCAAATGGAGAGTACATTGAAGGTGACTGAAATTTAAACATGTAAGGATAGATATAAAATTTTTTATAAATAAATTCTGTTTTGGGGGTATATATATGTTTAAACTTCTATTATTTTCCTCTATAATCCTAGAATTTTGGGACTGGATATTAGAATACATATGTACTGGCCAGGTACTACATAACAGTGATGGGTGAGTGACCACAGACCTCATTTTCTCCACACTGCAAACAGAATACTCTCTAACATATGTTCAGGTAGAATTCTCATAATACCATTAAAAAATAACAGATAGGAAAGTGGTTTTAAAATTGTAAAGTTTAAATTGAACAGATTGAAAAATGGGGATGATCATAAAAAACTGTGAAAACAATATGCATTGGCATATTCATTTAATACTTTTCAAAAAATGTATAGTATAGCAATGGATTTGCCAACCATTATCCTTATAATCATTATTCGACCTCGAGAATTTCACAGGTCATCCACCAGATGTAATACCCTTTTTGATAAAGACAAGATAAAATAATTCTAAAATATAAATTGTGTACATCAGAATCAGAATTAACACATTATTTTTTACTGGAGCTAACATTTTTTACTAGGAGTTAAACCATTTCAAGTTAAAGATTAAATGGTGTTTGGAAAAACAATGTTAGAGATTTTATTTTGAACTTGAAAAACCCCATCTTTAAATTTATAAAAAAGGGAAAGAGAAAAGGAAAATCTCTTTCAGTCTACTAAGTATTTAATTAAAAAATCAACACATTTATTTGATTTTATATGACTGCTAGGTTATATGATAACCTTTGAAAGAATAGCAGAGAATAGACAAAGACCTTAATCTCAAGGAATTATAATTCATTTAGTAATCAAAAAATATATATTCATTAAAATTTAGCAAATATTTGAAACTGAATTGGAAATAAGAGAATAAATGGAGTTGCTATAGAACATGAAATAAAATACTGAGTATATATATATATATATATATATATATATACCCCACACATTTATGTATATTATGTATATATATATATGCATATATTTTAAGATTTACATTTTAATTGTTTTAGAAATGCAGAAGAAAACAAAATATTTTTAGTTCTGGGTTTTCTTTTTTTTTTCTTTTTTTTAATTTTAAGTATGTGGGGCACAATTCAGGGTTAGGTTTACAAATGTTCTTTATGCAGGTACCCTTGTTGATGAGTTATGCCCTTCCCCAGCAGTGTCCCACTACTGCCAATTCCTTTCTTATAGTATTACAATAATTGTTCAAGGTCCACTTATGAGTGAGAACATGTGATATTCAGTTCTTTGTTTCTGCAATAGATCACTCAGTATTATAGCCTCTTAGTCCATCTAAGTTGCTGTGAAGTTCATAATTTTGTCCTTTATGGCTGCATAATAATCCATCGTGTATATGCACCACATATTTTTTATCCAGTTCTCTGAATTTTCTAAGGGAGCTCATGGAACAAGATCTGACATAGATTCAGAGAATTAACAGAATTTGAATTGACAAAAGAAAAAGCAACATCTTTACTAAATAAAAATAATAATATGTATAAAAACTTAAAGGGCACATGTATATTGTTTCATGAATTTCCTTGCATGTGATGAGTATTTAATAAGTATTTCCCAGAGAAAGCAAAGAATGAATATCTAATAGGTTAATAGAAAGCACCAAATGTTAAGTTAAGGAGTTTTAACTTGATTCAAAAGATAATAGGGAAATACATACAATATCGTTACACTCTAAACTTGAATGTCTTTGAATCTAAAAATTTGGATATATAACTTATATTACTTGCTTGTTAGAATAGTTGCCAATTGGCCAGGCTTGGTGGCTCAGCCTGTAATCCCAGAACTTTGACAGGTCAAGGCAAGTGGATTGCCTGAGCCCACGGGTTCTAAATCAGCCCAGGCAACTTGGTGAGACCTCATCTCTACAATAAATTTTTTAAAAATTAGCTGGACATGGTAGCGCAGGCCTGTAGTTCCAGCTACTTGGAAGGCTGAGGCAGAAAGAATCGCTGGCGCCTAGCAGGTCGTCGGTTGATGCTGGGTTGGCCATGAGTGTGCCACTGTACTCCCAGCCTGGGCAAGGGAGTGAGACTTCAACTCAAAAAAAAAAAAAAAAAAAGAGGAAGAAGAATTGCCTATTACAGTAATGCCACTTTTGACAATTATATTATTTTTCCAATTACCTATAAATTGAAGTTTAAATAGTTCATTAAAAATGCAACCAAGTTTAATTGTTTAAAAGTGATATCACATAGAATTATGCAGGTATAAATGTCTACAATCATCAAATACATTTTAAAAGGTATTTTGTATCCCTTCCAATGGGTCAAATCTAACTTTCCCTTATGTTATTAGTACATTGATTTAATTAAGCTTAATATCTCAAAAAATGTTAAATTATTGCTTTTCAGTGACTATTCTCATTTATTAGAAGACCTATCTTTCTGCAATATTTATTCCTCAGTGTACATTTGCAAAATCCATTTAGCATTTTTCACTTTTATCCCCTTGTATTAACATTATCTCATACTGTTCTTCTTTTTCTAAAGGATTCCTCCTAGATTTGATTTTGTGACATATGCCATTACAACATTAAGTTGAATTTTCAAAGTACAATCTCTAGACCAACAGTTTCTAATTATTTTTTTTAACCAAGAAAGCATTTAATTGAGAAAAAATCATATGCTTGAGTCTAAAATGTGAAACAAGCAAAATGGAGGTGTTTTGTTAAAGTGGTTGTCAGATGCTCAGCATTCTGTGTGTGTGCTCCTTTCATTCTGTCCCCCACTGCTGTCCCCCAAGAAAGCTCCAAAGATTTCCTGGACATTTTTTGACCACAGCTTGAAATCAACTGTCGTAGATGCCAGTTCTTATTAGTGATTTGCCTTCCGTTTTAGTATCTATCACTGAGCAAGAGATAATCTCTTTGGTTATGGAACATAATCTATGTGTTTTCATTTTCCACAGAAATAAAAGGCAGATAATGGAGAAATGTGTCCTTACACACGTACATATTGAAGACTTTTTTTTGGCTTTCTTCTATAAAATAAAATTAAGATACCAACATTTAGTAGATGTTTTTTTATTCTATGTATTTAAGAGCTATTCTTGACCAAATAATAGAGAATGTTGAGATAAGCTGGGTTTCATCAAAAAGATACTTGTTCATTTTAACTTTAATCATATATGTTTGTATTAATTTGCCAGTCTTTTTGGGGGAGGGGCTGGTTCAGAGTATATGGACATTCTGTTTTTATTTTATTTATTTTTATTTTTTATTTATTTTTAAAGTTAACAAATAAAATACGTTTTCTATGTAGAATATGATTTTTGAAATATTTATACATTGCAAAATAACTAAATCGAGCTCATTAACACATGAATACCCTTTTTATTTTTATAGTAAAAACACTTAAAATCTGCTCTCTTAACATTTTTTCAAGAATGCAGTCAGCCGGGCTCGATGGCTCAGCCTGTAATCCCAAGCCTTGGGAGGCTGAGGTAAGAGGATTGCCTGAGCCCCAGGGTTCGAGACCCACCTGGGCAACTTGGCGAGACTTCACCTCTACAATAAATCAAAAAAAGTAGCTGGGCGTGGAAGCGCACGCCTGTAGTTCCAGCTACTTGGAAGGTTGAGAGGGAAGGATCACCTGAGCCCAGCAGGTCGAGGCTGTGGTGGCCAGGAGCGGCCTCTGCACTCCAGTCTGTGCAACAGAGTGAGACTCCAACCAAAAAAAAAGAATGCAGTCAATCATTGCTATTAATTATAGTCACCATGGTATCAAATAAATCTCTTAAACTTATTCCTCCTATCCAACAGAAATTTTGTATCCCTTGACCAACATTTCCCTCCCTTACCTCTCCCCAGTCCAAACTCACTGTTGATCACCATTCTACTCTCTGCTTTTACGTGTTCAACTTTTCTAGATTCCTCATATAAAAGAGATCTTGCATTATTTGTTTTTCTGTGCCTGGCTTATTTCACTTGACAAAATGCCCTCTAGGTTTATCCATGTTGCCACAAATGACAGGATTGTATTATTTTTTAAGGCTGAATAATAATCCATTGTGTATATATATATATATCACACTTTATTCATCTGTTGATTGATATGAAGTTGACTCCACATATTGGCTGTTGTGAATAGTGGTAATAAACATGGGAGTGCAGATATCTCTTAGACATATGGATCTTATTTTCTTTAGAAATATACATGGCAGTGAGATTGGTGGAGCATATGGTAGCTTTATTTTTAATTTTTTGAGAAACTTGTATACTGTGTTCCAAAATGGCTGTAATAATTTACATTTTCACCAACTGTATGCAAGGATTATCTTTTCTCCACATCTTTGATAACACTTATCTTTTGTCTTATTGATAATAAGTGTGAGGTGATATCTTATTGTGGTTTTAATTTTCATTTGTCTGATGATTAGTGATTTTGAACATTATTTTATATAACTGTTGGCCATTTGTATGTGTTTTTTTTTTGTTTCGCTTTTTTTGTTGTTTTTTGGGGGGTTTTTTTTGAGACAAAGTCTCTCTCTGTTGCCCAGGCTGTATAGCAATGATGCAGTCATAAATCACTGTAACCTCAAGCCCCTGGGTTTCAGTCTCAAGCTATACTTCTGCCTCAGCCTCTGTGGTAGCTAGGACTGTAGAAGAACTGTAGACATGCACAACTATGCTCAATTAATTATTTTTTATTTTATTTTTAGTTTTGGTAGAGATGAGGTCTCACTATGTTGCCCAGGCTAATCTTGAATTTCTGGCCTCAAGCTTCCTTCCAACTCAGCTTCCAAGTTGTCAGAATTATAGGCATGAGCCATCATGCTTGGCCATCTTTTAAGAAATGTCTAGTCAGGTTCTTTGCCTGTTTTTTACTTTATTTTATTTTATTCTTTTTGTCTTTTTTTTTTTTATTTTTTGAATCAAGGTCTCACTCTGTTGCCCAGGCTAGAGTGTAATTGCATACTCACTGCTCATCACAGCCTCAAACTCCTGGGCTCAGGAAAACTTCTGTCTCTGCTGCCCAAAGCTGGAACTATAGGCACATATCATCATGCCTGGTTAGTTTAGTTTAAAATTATTATTATTTTTTCTCTTTTTGTAGAGATGAGGTCTCATTATGCTGTCTAGGCTAGGTCTAATTTTATTCTTTATGTTAATATTCGGTGGTACCAACACCATTTATTAAAGTGACATCCTTTTTCCATTGTGTGTTCTTGACACCTTGTCAAAAATCAATTGGCATTAATATGTGGACTTATTTCCAGGCTTTCTATTCTGTTCCTTACGTCTATGTGGTTCTTTGTGACAATACCATGCTGTTTAGTTATGTTAGCTTTGTAGTATATTTTGAAGTCAGATAATGTGATGTCTCCAGCTTTATTCTTTTTGTTCAAGATTGATTTCACTATTTGGGATTTTTTTTTATTCCATGTAGGGTTTAAAACTATTTTTTCTATTTCTGTGAAAAATGTCATTGGAATTTTTATGGGATTGCAATGAACCTGTAGATTGCTTGGGAAATATGGACAGTTTCACAATATTAATTATTTCCATTTATAAACATGAGATATCTTTCCATTTATTTGTGTATTTTTTAATTTCTTTCATCAGTGTTTTATAGTTTTCAGTGTACAGGTATATTGCCTTCTTGATTAAATGTATTTCTAAGCATTTTTTATAGCTGTCATAAGGGGAATTTAAAAAATTTATTTTGTGTATGTTTTGTTGCTAATGTATAAACATGCTTCTGCCTTTTATATGTTGATTTTGTGTTCTGTGACTTTATTGAATTTGTTTATCATTTCTAAGAGTTTTATGGATTTTCTATATAAGATCATGTCTGCACAAAGAGACAATTTAACTGCTTCCTTTCCAATTTGGATGCCTTTTCTTTTTTATGTTTTGTCTAATAGCTCTGGCTAAAACTCTCATTGTTATGTTGAATAACAGTGGTGAGAATGGGCATCCTTGTGTTTTTCCTAATTGTAGAGGAGAAGTGTTCAACTTTTCACTGAATATAATATTAGCTGCAGATTTGTCATATACAAATTTTACCATGTAGAGGTACATTTTCCTATACCTAATTGTAAGAGGTTTTATCATAAAAAGTTGTTAAATTTTGTTAAATACTTGTTCCTAATTAACTGAGATGCTCATAGTTTTTGTCCCTCACTATGTTAATGTAGTGTATCACATTTATTGGTTTGAGTTTGTTGCCCTATTCTTGCATTTCTGGAATGAATCCCACTTGATCATGGTAAACAATACTTTAACTGTGTTGTTGAATTTAGTTTGCTAATATTTTGCTGTGGGCTTTTCTACCTATGTTAATAAAGATTTCCTTTTCTTATAGTGTCCTTGTCTGACTTTGTTATTTGACTAATGATGGGTTTATAAATGATTTTTGGAAACTTTTCAGTTTTTGAAAGAGTTTGATGATTTTTTGTATTAGTTATCCTTTAAACTTTTGGTAGAATTCAATGCAGTCACCAGGTCCTATGCTTTTTCATGATGGAAAAGTTTTTACAACTGATTTAATCTTTTACTTGTAATTGATATGTTCAGACTTTCTACTACTTTGTGATTCAATCTTGGTAGTTTGTGTGTTACAAGAACAAATCCATTCCTTCCAGATCTATGCTATTCTCTTATGATCCTTTCTATTTATTTCTGTAGTACCAGTTATAATGTCTTGTCACTCATTTCTGATTTCATTTGAATCCTCTCTATTGTTTTAAATTACTGTAGATAAAGGTATGTTGATTTTATTTTTTTGAAAATCCAACTCTTAGTTTTGTTTATCTTTTCTATTGTTCTTTTATTTATTTATCTATTATCAAGATGTGGGGTACAGTTCAGGGTTAGGTATACAAACGTTGAGTATGCAGGTACCCTTGTTGATGAGGTATGACCCTCCCTCCACTAACAGTTTCCCTCAACGACAATCTCACCCCCCTTCCCTGACAGTTTCCCACTACTGCCAATCCCTTTCTTATAGCATTATAATTGTTCAAGGTCCACTTATGAGTCAGAACATATGGTACTATGTTCTTTGTTTCTGTGATAGATCACTGAGTATGATTGACACCAGATTCATCCAAGTTGCTGCGAAGTCCATATGTTTGTCCTTCTTTATGGCTGCATAATATTCCATGTGTAAATGTACCACATTTTTTTTTAATCCAGTCCAGTTTCGATGGGCAACATGGTTCGTTCCATGTTCTTGCTATTGTGAATAGAGCTACAACAAACATACACGTGCAGGTATCTTTTTTGTAGAATGATTTGAGTTCCTCCAGGTATATTCCCAAAGGGGAATTGCTGGGTCATATGGAAGGTCATTTTCTAGTTCTTTCAGAAATCACCACACTGTCTTCCAAAAAGGTTGCACTAGTTTGCATTCCCACCAGCAGTGTAGAAGTATTCCATTCTCTCCACAGCCTCGCCAGCATCTACTGTTGTTTGTTTTATTAATGATGGCCATTCTTACTGGGGTTAGGTGGTATCTCAGTGTGGTTTTGATTTGCATTTCTCTGATGATGAGTGAGACTGAGCACTTTTTCATGCCTTTTGGCTGCCTGTATATTTTCTTTTGAGATGTGTCTATTCATGTCTTTTGCCCATTTTTGAATGGGGTTGTTTGTTTTTTTTCCTTTCGGCACATTTGAGTTCCTTGTAGATCTTAGATGTTAGGCCTTTGTCAGATATACAGTTGGCAAATATTTTTCCCATTCTGTGGGCTGTCTCCCTGATCTCTTGATGGTTTCTTTTGTTTTGCAGAAGTTCGTTAATTTGATGAGGTCACACTTGTCTATCTTATTTCTTAAGGTGTGGGCATTTAGTGTTCTTTTTTTTTTTTTTTTTAATTTTTTTATTATGGTATTATGGGGTACAGTTAGGGGTTAGGTATACAAAATTGCTTCGTTCAGGCACCCTTGATGATAAGAGGTGTCTCCCCATCCCCAGACAGATATTTATCACCATTAATCCCATCGCCTCCCTCCCCATAGCTTCCCACAACTGTCAGTCATTTTCTTTTGGTAGTACGTCGGATGATCAAGGTCTACTATATGAGTGACAACATGTGATACTTAGTTTTTTGTTTCTGTGAGAGGTCACTCAGTATTATGGACTCTAGTTCCATCCAGGTTGCTGCGAAATTCATGATTTCATTCTTTCTTATGGCTGCGTAGTATTCCATTGTGTATATATACCACATTTT
>CAUYQG010009651.1:0-18949 GCA_963574415.1 Tarsius wallacei
AAAAGACTTGAAACTATCATGTTTCCCTAGTTATAAATATAATATGCTCCAGTACTTTAGGCAGTCAAGGCCAGAGAATCCTTTGATATTGCATTGCTCGAGGACAGGAGTTTGAAACTAGCCTGCACAACAGTGTAAGACCCCATCTATCTATCTAGTTAGCTATCTATTGGCCAGGCATGGTGGTGCATGTCTGTCGTCCTAGCTACTCAGGAGGCTAGGGAGGGAGGATTGCTTGAGCCCAGGAGTTTGAGGTTACAATGAGCTGTGATCATGCCACTGAACTCCAGTCTGGGTGACAGAGCAAGACCAAGTCTCAAAGAAAATAAATACATAAAATATGCATTTATTATAGAGAATGTATACAACTGAGAGAAGCAAAAACAAGAAAATAAAACTTTTTTTTTTTTGAGTTGGAGTCTCACTCCATCGCCCAGGCTGGAGTGCAGTGGCACGCTCACGGCCACCCCAGTGTCAACCCGCTGGGCTCCAGCGATCCTTCCACCTCAACCTTCCAAGTAGCCAGAACTCCAGGTACATGCTACCATGCTCAGCTAATTTTTTTAAAAAATTTATTGTAGAGATGAGGTCTCACCTCGGCCTCCCAAAGTGCTGGGATTACAGGCTTGAGCCACCATGCCCTTATCCACAGCCCCACTTCTCAGAAGGGAGGATCCTAACCCAATAGCATATATGCCGGGGGACCCTAAAAAAACAGAATTATATTTTGGAGGGCGGGCCAAATTTTTTTAAATAAAAGCACAATTTTTTATAAATAAATTAATCTGGCTTTTTGGGTTCCCCTTCATAGTATTCAAGAGCATAGACTTGACCTTAGATGCTTGGAGTGTAAATTTAGGCACTGCTATTTACTAGCTGGGATACCCTGGACAGTTTTCTTATCTGTATCATAGGGAGATAAGTGTTAATTTTAAAGAGAAACTGTGAGGAACAAATACAATGATCTGTGTAGAGAACCCACCCTGGTGCCCAGTACATAATACACATTTGATGTATGCAGCTATCACTGTTTGATTTTGTGTGGTAGGATTTCTTCTCTCCATAAGCGGTCATGTAAATACATTTGTGTCACAGAGGTTTTCAAGCATTTGGCCACTGCGCCAAAAAAATGTTGATCAGATATTTTATACTGTTTCATATATTGAACACCTGAATTTAATGTACTTGTTATACAACTTTACTTTCTTGCATTATAGTAATTTATTTTGTTGCATAAATCATAAGTCTGAATAGGAAATGAAGGCCTATTTTTTCCCCAGACAGCTGAGAGAGTGATTTGACTTGCAGCTCTTGGAAATGGAGCCAGATGCCTTACAGGATAGTGGGGCGCCAACTTGGCTCTGGGCACAAGGCTCATATTAGGATGGGAAATGAAAGCTAACCTTACCTGTTACCTTTTCCAGTAAAGCAGTTGTAAAGGCAAGGAAAGGAGAGTGAGGAAAGAGCTCCTAGACTGTTACCCACCACTTGAATGTGAACAGAAGTCTTATTGAAAGCACCACCTCCACGGGATTTGAACCTGTGACCTGTGAAACATGAAGCAGCTCTGCTGCCCTAGGTCCTGGAAAAGCTTTTGTTCTGGTGAGTGGAATCAAATTGACCAGAAATGGCATCTGGCCAGGATGCAAGGGAGAATAGTTACTTTTTCTTTGAGGTGGGAGGAATTGGTGAGAAGGAGTGTTCAAGTTGCTGTAATGACCGCCTTTTTAAGAAATGACTTTGGTAGGTAGGGTGCAATTACCTGGGTGGAACTATAGCCAAGACCTTTAAGTTAATAGCTCTGCTTTTGTAAGCTATGCCAAGGCATTGTTAATGGCCCTCTGGATTAGGACCTAGGTTTACCGGAAAGAAGAGACTGAAAGAAGAGAGGGTGTTAGGCTAGAAAGAAGCAGAAGGTGTTAGGCTTGACCTTCCCAAATTTTTCATCAGGTATCGCATTAGTGTTGGCTCAGAGGGACACACGAAAACACCGAGGTTGCCTTGAAGACCTTTCTGATCAACTCCATATATCGACCCCTTGCGAAGCTATGCACTGGCGTTGCTGCTGGGTTGGGAGAGGGGCCCTGGTTTAATGGTGCAGGTGAAGAATACCAAGTTGGTTGAAAGTGGGTAATTTTTTCATGCTGACATCAGACTTGAATTGGTTTCCAAAAGCCGTGTCCTCAGGGCCTGGCACATCCAATAGGCCTGGGTCAAATGCCTTTAGAACAGCTGAGCTTCTCCACCCATGCCCATGACCCAGGCCTGAAGTGTCCCTCCCCACTTCCTTCCCAGCCTGTCATTTCTTTGCAACTCTTCATAGTTTTCTATTTCTTTCTCTCTCATGCATTTAACTAAATGCTGGTTTTATAATGCTTGGTGATTTTTGCCCAAATCATAATCTGCAAACATCTTGTATAGTTTTCAAACATCTGTATAGTTTTCATGTACATGTTTAGTTTAGACAAGAAAAAGTGCTTACACTGAGCCATACTCCTTCCCACCGCACACATTATCTGGGAGGTGATCAGACTGTGCCATTTTACAGATAAGGAAACTGAGGCCAAAGATATTGATCAACGTGCCCAGGATCCACAGCTAGTCAGTGATGAAGCTAGGTGTGAACTGGCTTTGACCTAAAAGTCCCTGCTCTGTCTATTGTATTAATAAGGAAATTGATAAATAAACTTATCCATTACTTTTTCCACATTGTCTGCACAAGAATAATGATCAGCTTATGTTGCTACGTCTCCCGGTTTTGTATAGCTGCTTAGACTTTTGCTCAAACTAAGGAATTTTGTAAAAAATAAATTATATTCTGTATACGTAGGGTTACATACTGATGATATGGAGGAACAAGCTCTTGCATCCCTCCAGCAAGCCTGCCCCAAAGGCACTGTCTCCCTCTGGCCTTTCAGATGCTGACATGTCCCTGGACCTCGAGGGTTCCAATCCTTCTGTGTTTTGGCTCCTGGCCTCCTCCATCTCCATCTCACAAATCACTCCATCTCCCAAATCACTCCATCAGGATGAACTGGTTTCTTTTTCCTGATGGTCCTCCCCCATCTGTTGGACTTACCCCAGCTCATCAGGATGTCTTTTTGATTTAAGGCCAAACCTTCTCTCCCAGGTCAGAGGGGCCCTCCTGTGGGAGCCATTGCTGCTTTCTGCATTCTCTTTCTCCGCGAGCACAGGGGCTGTTTCTCAGGAATGACATGCCTCTCCTCACACCACACCTCGTTTGGTACCTTTGTTTGCTCATTTCTTTTCCAAGTCCTGGCAACCGTATAGCACCTCAGCACAGTTATAAACTTCTACCACAAGTTGTCACTGATGTTTTCCAGGATCAAAACCGCCTTATTTTTTTCACCTTCTTCCATGTGAGGCTAAATGTCATCCCTGGAACTGCCCAGGAGAGCCTTTCAAAGCACTGACCCTGCAGGGAAGACTTCACTCTGGCTAGAGAAGAGAGAGCTGTAAAACTGTAGGGGAAACAAAGAGAACCCAACCCCCCCATGGCATTCAATTGCCATGATTCACTTATTCGTTTACTTAATAGATATTTATGAAACACTGACTTCATGGGGCAAGCACGGTCCTAGATGCCACGATTATAATGCTGAATAAGACATGGCTCCAACTCTGGAGAAGACATAGAAATGAGAGTGTGGCCAGGTGGTTACAGTAAGAGAGGTGAGAACTGGGTGCCAGGAATACTTCAAAAAAAAAAAAAAAAGAGGCACAGACCCTTAAGTATTTCCCAGAGTGGAAGGCGCTCGACAGACTTGTACTCAGTTACGATTTGAGCTCAAGAATTGAGCAAAGGATAGAAAATGTGTGATCAGGTAGCAGTAACCAGGAAGTGAGAGGCAGTTGGAAGGATTGCAAAAAAAGAGAGAAAGATGGGACTGGTGCGGAAGGCAGGAGCTTCCATCAGAGTTTTTTTTGGTTTGTTTTTAAAATTTTTAATTTTAAAGATGTGGGGTCCAATTCAGGATTAGGTACATAAGTGATCACTGTACAGGTAAAGTTTGGGATCCTCTTTGGTCTCCATTTTGCCTGGTGTGAGGTCAGGTATGCTTATTGATGTTATGTACCCACTCCCTTTCCCTCCCTGGCAGTTTCCTGTTACTGCCAATCCCTTTCTTATAGTATTATGATAAATGTTCAGGGTCCGCTTATGAGTGAGAACATTTGAATGGTGATTTGAGAAGCAAGAGGAGCCTCTGAAGGCTCCGACCAGATTTATGTCATTGGTATCATGGAGGCAGGAGCAATTAGAGTGCTGTTTCATTCTTCCTAGTGAGGAGAGAGGAGGACCTACACCATTGTGATAGTAATGGGGATGCGTCCAGGTGAGTTTTGCAGAGGCTGAGCTACAGATCTTGGGACTAATTGATGAGTAACTGAAAGGAGAGATTCTAAGGAGAATCTGTTTCCATTCAAGGCAATCATTGGACTGTGGATGGTGCATTTGGTGAGATAGGATGTGCAGGCGTTGGTCTTGTGGGGAGGAGAAGATGTTTCCTTTTGAATATGAATATCTACTTGGCTACTGAGGAAGAATTTAAATAGGTTGGTATAAGCTTGGTAGATGCACCTGACCTGGAAATCTCTTCTCATAAGAAGAGTGTTTGATTTCTGGCTATGGCAATTTCCTGTAACCATCTGAAACCCTGTTATCATCCCTTCGAGGACAACAGTATCGGAAGGCAAACACATCAGGAGAAGTTCATTTTCTCTCAGGGTATAGACAAGGCAAGTGTTTGCTGTGGACTCAGGTTCTTGTCTGTCTCCTCTTCCCAGAATCTTGAAAGGAGGCAGGGTTTCTGGTTTGGCATAGCATGTGGTTGGCAACAGAGTTGACACAGTTGACCACGCACTTGACACCATGGATGATACAGTCTGGTGTCCACACAGACTTCTCATACTCAGTTATACTGCAAAGTTACTTTTTTTCTAGATATGGAACCTTTCTCCTTCTTGTTAAAGTGTGCCTAAGGTCTCACCTCCATTAGGAAAGGAACAAACTCTCTGAACTCCACTTGCACCTCCTAAAACTGTGAGAAGGAGGGAAGGAGGTATAAAGAGAAAGGTATAAAATGGGCACCCAAAATTATAACCCAAATCCACAGAAAGTAATCCTTCACTGAGAAGAATGAAATAAACACCGCCCCCACCACCCACCAGTAAGAAAACATTCACAGTCTACCAGGAGGAAAAAAAAGCGAGTTTTGAAATAAACTCAGTCATTAAATTCTATATTGCATATTTTCTCTGTCTTTCTCTCCAGATAGGAAGATAGATAAATAGATACATGATATATAGAGAATAGATAGATTAGACATAGGTCCATAACTATCTTCTATGTATTTACCTATTTTATCTGTCATCTATCATCTATCTATCTATCTATCTATCTATCTATCTATCTATCTATCTATCATCTATCTATATCTGTCTATCTAATTCTTGAAGGAAAAGCCCCAGAATGTGAATGTACCTATCTCTAGATAGTGAAATTATGGATTACTTCTTCCTTAATTCAATGTGCTAATGTGTCAATCTTCCAGAAGTTGGGAACTCAGCAGCAAACAAAAGAGATGAAATCCTGGCCGCTAAGCAGCTTACAGACTAGTGAGTAATTTTTTTTCTGCTCCTGGGATTGTCTCCTGTGACCCAGCTCCTCATTTTGGGGTCTCAGGTGGCCTTTTCTGGCTTTGGAAGATTCCCTTTGAGGAGCTCTGTGTCCTGAGGAGGCTGACCTAGGTACATTATAGGCAAGCTGTGGTAATGGTCTTCTAATTCTTTCTACTAAAAAATTCCCCAGATTATAGCACTTTTTCCAGATTGTAAATAACCTTCCTTCCCATAGTGGTGAGCTACCCCTCTGACACACATGAAGAATCCAATTTTCTTTGAACTGAAAAAAGGAAAAGCACTGTTAGTGAGTTTTCATCATTAATTTGGCTTTTATAAAATACAAAAGCATTTGATTATTGCAGTCCAAACACATATCAACCTTGCTGTGAGGGACTTAGGCTGTGGAATACAAATCACTCTGACCAAGTGTATAGAATAAAATTGCCTTCTGTTCACATTTTACTAATATAGAATCCAACAAAAAAGAAGTTGTGTTCTTTACAATCATAGGACACTGGAGCTGTGGGAAATAATCACATTTTATCCCTCCTTTCAAGGTGAAGGTGTGGAGGCCTGGGGGAACTAGTGACCTGCCCAAGGTCGTGGGCATCACCGGGACTCAGTACCAAGAGTTCCAACCCAGTTCTCTGCTCCCTACATCAAGGGAACGGCTTCCAGAAAGTCCTGAATTTGCTGAGTTTCAGAATCACTACTCCCTTTGCCAAGTGTGAACCTCTGAGTTGAGCCTTTGCAGCGACCTGTAGGTCTGGAGTCCTCCATGCTACCTCTTTTCAAGGCCCAAGTTATAGAAAATCCACCCCAGACTGGAAATCTCACCCTCAGTGTAAGACTCCTCTCCCACTAGACGGTCACCTCCATCCGAAGAAGCCAGGGAGTAATGCAATGTCCCAAGAGCTCCAAGGGATAGATAGTATGGACGTTTTGCAGATAAGGAAACTGAGGCTCAGGGAGATGCAGTTACTTGATTAATGAGAGGGTAGTAGCGATGGAGCTCCTACATTCAATTTCCTTTCTATCAAAGCTTTATGTTGCTTTACCCAAACGTTCCACAGCCTCTGCCAACACCTACCGCCATTTATGATCCTATGCCAGGTTTTGTGCTAAGGGCTCCACAGGTGTTACTTAATTTATCATTGCAGCCACACCATGAGGCAATGATGAAGCAATGGTAAGGGGTGCAAAAGGGAGATGCAAGCCGGCTCTGGCCTTTTCTGGCTGGGGGATGGGAGGACCTAAGCTGTTTGGATGCCTTTCTTTTGCTGCAGATACTAGCCTCAGTGCGGCTACAGACACAATGCAGAGACAATGATGCAGGCTGGGAGGCATGCCAGGGAGAGCCTTCTCTCTCCTCCCTTTCTTCTCAGAACAACAAACCAACAGAGGTACAAAACTCTTGTATTAGTCAGCTCAGGCTGTCATAAGAAAATATGACAGACTGGATGGCTTAAACCACAGAAATTTATTTTCTCTCTGTTAATTCAGTTTCTAGTGAGGACTTAGTTCTACCTCACTTGTAATTGGCCACTTTCTCACTGTGTCCTCACAAGGGTCTTTCTTCAGGGTGTGCAGAGAGAGAGAGGGAGAGAAAGAGCGCACACAATCTGACATCTCTTATTCTTGTAAGGACACAAATTCTATCATATCAGGGCCTCACCCTTATTACTTCATTTAACCTTAATTGCACCCTTAGAGGCCCTGTCTCCAAATCTAGCCATACTGGGATTAGGGCTTCAACGTGCAAATTTGAGGAGGACACAAACATGAGTCCATAGTAACCCTCAAACTACAAATGCCAACAACCAACAGACTTAGCTGGACTTCCTGGGGCCTCCTACTGGCTTGTTGGGCTTTCTTAAATTAGGAGGCTTCCAGATTTGCCCAAATAATCTTTTACCATGTATATGCTTAAAATATTGGTTTCTATTTAAAGTAACTTTCCAAATGTGGTGTAATTAGTTGTCCACTGTGGGATAAGCCAACTTGACCTTTGTTGCTTGTTCTTGTTGCATGGTGGCAACTGTCAGACTCATGGTTAAGAGCTCTCTTTTCATGTTCTATTTATGCAATGCATTTGTCACAATCTTAATAATGAAAATAAAACCTTCCTCATGTCAGTAATGGTTTGGACTCCCGGCATCTGCATCATGGGGTTGCTGTTAAAATTAACACATGTTATTATATATAAAGTACTTAGAATGATGCCTTGTGCATAGTAGGTATTTTATAAGTGTATGCTATTACCATTGTTGTTTTGTTGTTGTGATTGGTTATTGAAGCTGTTCTCCAGATCAATTTAATTCCATTTAACTAAAACAAGTAGATACTTAATTTTTTTTTTTTTTTAGAGCCAGGGTCTCACTCTGTCATGCAGGCTGGAGTGTAGTAGTGAAATAATAGCTCACTGCAGCCTTGAACTCCTGGGCTCATGCAATCCTCCTATCTCAGCCTCCTGAGTAGCTGGCACTACAGGCATGGGCAACCTTGCCTAAATAATTTGAAAAAAATGTAGATAAATGGTGTTGCTTTGTTGCCCGGGCTGGTTTCAAAATCCTGGCCTCAAGTGATCCTCCGTCCTTCACCTCCCAAAGTGTTGGGGTTACAGGCATGAGACGCCACACCTGTCCAGTAGCTACTTTATTGATTTACTGATCAATAACTCTGTACTATGGTAAGCATTGGGGAATCTGGTATTGGATAACACATACACAGTCTCTGAACGCATGTTGCCTGAAGGTTATCAAAATAATATGGGAGCATGACTGTTTTTTGGACAGAAAATGTTGGAGATGGCAAGGTGGAATAAGGAGAGCACTGAATCAGTCAGAAAGTCTAGGTTCTAATCCTGATCAGCTCTGTCAAAGAGCAAAGGCCCTCTCTGTTTCAGTTCTTTCTTCTGTAATGGAAGAACATAGATATATAAGTTCTTCTAAGGCTTCCTTACTCTGGGCATTCTCTAAGTAAGGCACTGAAGACATTTCATGTCAATTGACTTCTCTGTCCTAAAATACCTGCTACAGAATTATCTTTTGGTTCATCAGCTTTTGTAGACCAAATTTCGATTCATTTTGTGGGCACATGTTGCACGAAATAACTGTGAAAAAATAAAGATCAATTTTCTGCGGTATCTCGTCAGTACTAAAGTCCAAATATCTAGATGTTTCGCTGATTTCACAGTTGTTGTTCAGATATTTTCCAGCATGAAGGAAGGACCCAAACACTCATCATTTAGACGTACTGGGATCTTCTGCCTGCCTGCTCATGATATCATCCTTTTAAGGACCATGTTGGGTATTCCTTAAAAGATGGTTTATCACCCTTAAGCAATTATCATCTTGAACAAAACATCTCTACTTTGTTTTGGACATCCACACATGTAGGCAGTTTGAGAGTGAATATATGAGAGCTTTCTTCAAGAAGAGGAAGGCCCAAGAGCCAAATCAAATGAGCAATTGAATTAGGAACTTCTAAATGCCAGGCCTTAAATCATCCTGGCAAATTGTTTTCCTGCTTGTTTCTTTTCTGGTCCCCAAAGCTTGATGATGGATTGGCATTGGCTGGAAAGAGTTGAAGCTGATGATATTAACCTAGTTGCTAGAGTGATGAAGGGCATCTGTTCTCCACAAATAATGGGTCTCGTTCTGAGAATGTTGACTATAGCAAAGTATTTCAAGTTTTGATGAACAACTTCTTGGTTTAGAGGTCCTCCCTATACCCCTCATGAAAGAAATTGGCTATTATAGAGAAAATGTTGTTTATGAACAGTCAAGAAACATACCAATATGTCTTTTCTCAGCTTGTGGGTGGGCATATTTACTGAGAAAGTTTTATAGTCATCTTTGAAATTGGCTGGATTCAGCCAAATCTCTGATTTAATAATGTTGGTGATGAATTGCACCACACATTATAATCCCTGGGGATGACTTCATTACATTCTTATAGTGGATAGAAGAAATAGAGCACAAAGAGGTTGTCTGATCTTTCCAAATTCATTCAGTTATAAGTGATAGTCTAAGAGTCAAAACCCCCTCTGCATTTGTTTCATCTGAAGGTTTTCAAGTGCTAAGGGTTCTGAGATCTCTCGTCCGTGTTCATATCTGCAAGGATAGTTAGTGGGATACTGTCCCATGACTAAAGAAGAAAATATTTGTATAACCTATCTTTAATTGACCCAAAATGATCTTTAAAAATTCCTCAGAATTCTATTTTATAATATCTTTATGTAAAAAATGAAAAAAAATCCTTTAACTCCAGAACCTTGGAAAATTCCAATAAAATTCTCTACATCTGTGCTACCAAGAATCAAATATTCATCCTTTATCTAACATTACAGTCTCTATATATTTTAGAAATATAGAAAATTTTCCCTTCACTTAAATATTTCCTAGTGCTCACTTTTCATCAGGAGTATCTGACCAATCCTCTGGAAAAACTATTTGATTTAAACCTGAAAAAAAAAAAAAAGATTGACATCTTTTATAGAGTTTCTACTTCAGTATATTCATCTGAGAATTTTGTTTGTGGAATCCCCTTTCCAGGTGATTCTGCAGTGACCATCACACTAACATCACCCTAACAGAAGTTTAATTTTAAATATTTTGTCTTAGAGGTTTATCATTCATTCACAAATGACACAATTTTATACATAAAATAAAGGGAAATAGAGGTGTATTTAAAATGTAATTTACAAATTGCTTACAGTTGTTGATATTGAAAATTGGTGAAAATAGTTGAGTCAAAACAAAACAATGAAATTGTGAAATAGGTGTATGCTTTCTGCCTTGAACAAGTTTTAACTTTTTTTCCACGTTGGTGTTCTAGAGGTAGTCTATTTTAAGCAAAAGTCAAATTTCAGTAGGGTCAGAAGACCACACTTTTATTCATAATATAAATGGAGAAAATAACCAGCACCATCAGTGGTTATTATAAAACCTTGCCAAACTAGGAAGACTTCATACATGGAGTCATGCACTACCCCAAATCTAGTTGCTACATAAGACTAGTTATTTTTCCTCCTTTTTGTCATATAAATAGCATTGTACAGGATCCTGAGATTGTACCTCATCCATTAAAATATGCCATTTTTTTGAAAGGATTACCATATAGCAAGTAATTGATTTTCCTTCTGCTTGGCTTAAATACTGGCAGGAATCAAGACTTCCTCATCTTTGCATCCTGCCAGAACCCAGCATGGGCACTGAACACAGTGGTGTGTGTGCCATAGACATGGGCTGAATGAATGTTGATTGACTGATCCTAAGGAAAGGAAAAGTTGGGAAGTGTGGGGAGATAGCTCTTCTGTGCTATTGCATGTTGTGTTGGCATCCTGACTGCTATGGTATGAAAGTTTGTGTTAAAAAAATGTGTATGTTAATACCTAGCACTGATGTGATAATACTAGGAAGTGAGGCCTTCAGGAGGTCATGGGGGTGGAGCCCTCATGAATGAGATTAGTGCCACAGAGAACTCTATTGTTCTGTCCACCACGCAGTGAAAAGATGCTATCTATGAACAAGGAAGAGAGCCCTCATTAGACGCCAAATATGCCAGTGCCCTGATCTTGGACTTTCCAGCTTCCAGAACTATAAATATTACCTTTCTGTTGTTTATGAGTTACCCAGTTTATGGTGTTTTGTTATAGCAGCAACTCAAATGAACTAAGACATCAACTCAAACACAGGAGAGAAGGCCAAAATTGTCACAAGGTCATAGCAGAAGCTTGGCTGAAAAGGTTTCTCCTCCTATATTTTCTGGTCTTTTCAGCAATGAATCTTTATCTCATGTTCTCTCGGGGATTCGAAAATGGAATATAAAATGACCTATTTGTTTCCAAACAAGTCAATCTGTGATGAAACCATTTGGAAAGTTATTAGAATGGTAACTTGAAACTGATGTTTGCTTTCTGGGACTTTCTCGCTGCAACTCTTGGCTTTATCCCGGATAATAGCAACTCCAAAGCTACACTCCAGGGCTGGATATATTTGGTTTATTTTTTAATTCTATTAGTTCATAAATGGTAAATTGGAAATAAAATTGTTTTTGCACTGGAGTTTTAAAACTGATTTGTAGATTAGCCCTTCTTCATAGATCTCTGAATTGAGGACCACTCAACTTATACATGAGGACTTGGGTCGTTTTGAGCACTCCTTGAATGTCAGTCTACCCAACAAAAAAATTGTCTGCAAATATAGCAACATCCCACTATGCCAGATGTTTCCTCTGATCAAAATCTTTTTGGAGAAGGTCAATTAAAACCACATTTATTTTACTTATTTTTCTCCTAAAAACAAATTTCCATTTTTTTCTTTTGCCACATATAAGGTTTCATCCATAAAGATGAACAATAAGAAACAATGAACTGAGTGCCTCTGTAGCCTTGATATGTGGTCGTCACACCTGGGCCATTGGAGACAGGTTTGCAAAGGACCTTGTTAATTGCACAGTGAGGCAGATGTGCTTCTTCTGAGAATGGTTTTGGATAGTCTGAAACAAATAATCCCTTAGCCTCTTGATAGGGCTCAAGATGTTTAGTGCAGTTATTTCCTCTCACAGACATACAATGCTGACTGCACTTGGAAACACTGACTGAAGCTTGGGAGAAAAAATACAAAAAAATTTAGGACGTCTTTCTCTATGTATAGCATATGCTTAAAATATATTTTCACTCTTTAGAGCTACATGTGGCAATATTTTTATGTTCATGGATGAAAAAAAGCAGCCCATTTCTGGAAGTCTGATTTTCCCCCCTCCTGTTTAGAAGCTGTTGTGATGTTTATACATACCCACACACAAATAGCTCAAGCAAATTTTTCGTGAATAGCAATTGTTCGAGAAAAAGCAAAGGGAAATATTCAAAGCAGAGGCAGCATTGACTCCTTGAAATGAATGATTTGCTTGAAGAATGTATTTCAGATGTTGCAGAAACAAGCCCATTTCCTCTCAATTACTAAACCCAGTGGAGGTCAGGCTTCAGCTGCATATTAATTTTTATAGGCAAGTTACAGACTTAGAGAAAGAAAGGCAAGGGGCTTTGGTGATGGAAGATGGAATGACACACTCTGGAAGAGAGTTCTTTAACTATGGGCAATTAATTTTGTTTTCAGCTTTAGAGCTTTCATCACTAACAGATAGGGTACGCAAATTGATGGAGCTTTTCCTATCTCTGATAGACTAAACCTTATAGACAACATCTGATTGTTACATAAAACCATAGTTTGCTTATTATGGACAGTAGAAATATTTATAATGCTTGGGTTATTTGTTAACTCACATCTCTTTTTCATATCACCCCAAGATCAAAGCAGAGCGAAATAGGGTTGATAAGCATTAGATTTTTTTCCCACCTGGAGGACACAACTAACAGACTGTTCCTTCCGTAACATTTTCTTGTTTAGTTCTGTTTCATGGCTAAAAATCAGTTCTTCTATTGACAATGAAAAGTGTAAGGCTGACATGTCATTTTCTTGATTGTTGGAATCATTAGAGCACATTGAGAAAAACAAGCCAAATGTATAGTAAAGCAGCAAGAAGTTTACAGTGTTGATGGTCAGACAGAAAGGAAAACTTGCCAAGAATGCAAACCTGTTGTTCCAAAGTAGGAATACTGTGTCTGTACTGGAATTCTCTATCTGTCTGATCTGTCCTCCCCATCATGGTTAAAGGCTCAGATCTAGCTTGCTAGGGAACACTAGAAATGTAGGAAACTCATTTTGCACTGGGCCTTGCAGTATACTTAGGTGCCTTTGTGTATGACTCTGACTGATCTTCACACCAGAAGTGTTGCCGTCTCAGTCTTACAGGAGAACCAAAGCTCTAAGGAATAAAAAGATGTCCCTACAGCCATGCAACCAGTCAATGGAAGTTCCCCTGGAAGCCAGATCTTCTGCTCCGATTCTTGAGTTCTAAGATTCTACACTTTTCTGAATTGAAGGAGAAGGGAGGAAAGTTGAGTTTTGTGCCCAGCTGCGCAACTTTGTCACCATCTGACTTTTCATGCATCTATCATTATATTCAGTTTTGAAAAATTAGTATTTATAAAAGAATCCCTACTGACCCACTGGGTCAAGTCATGCTGTTTCTCTACAGGTATGCAAATGTGCTATGTCCAATAGGATCAGGATGGAAGTCAAGGTTAAAGTTCAAAGAATTAGACATATGGTAACATAATATTCCTCAATTATGAGCTAAACATAAAATGCATCTTCTTAAAATTATATATGCATTTTTCATGGTCTCTTTAGTAGTGAAAAGTCCTTTGATTAAAAATCCCATGAGTTTATTATCGATGATACATCTTTATTTTTATTATTCTTTTATATTAGGAAGTAATTAATTTTCATTGTAGTTTTCATTTTTTTAAAAAGTGAAACCAAGCAAATAATTTATCTACAATCTAACATTATGTCAACTTACTTTGAATTTTTATTTGATATGTTGATATTCTATACAATATTTATCATATCATGTCATGCTATAAAATATAATAATAGAAATAATTCCCCAAAACGAATAATTATTTTATATATTAATTTCCGTCTCTTGAGATATTTAAGAAGATTTATTAGGACATAATTGACATGTAATAAATAGCACATATTTAAAGTATATAATTTGTTCAATTTTGACCACATGTATGCTTGTGAAACCATCAGTACAAATGAGATCATGAACGTACCCATCACTCCTCAAAAGATTTCTTGTGCTCCTTGTAATTTCTTTCTGCTTTTCCCTCCCCACACTCCCACCCCCCACGCAAATACCAATTTATTTTCTGTTACTACTGTTTTATATTTTTCAGAATTTCACATACATTGCATCATATAGTAGGAATTTTGTTGTTTTACTTCATTTACTTAACATGATTATTGTAATTATAACTACTATAACTACCTGTTGCTGTTGGTATGACAATTGTTCATTCTTTTTTATTACTGAGTAGTGTTCTGTTTTATAGATATACCACAGTTTGTGTATCCATTTATCTGTTGATGGACGTTTGAGCTGTTGCCAGTTTTTAGCTATTACTACAAGAAAACTTATTTATTTATTTGCATATGGATACCCAACTGTGCCTGCACCATTTCTTGAAGACTGTTCTATCTCTGATGAATTACCTTTATACAGTTGTAAAAAAATTAGTAGGCTATATATGTGTCTATATATTTTTGAATTATCTATTCTGTAGCACAACTATTTTGCTTATCCTAATACAATACTATACTCTCTTCATTACTGTAGCCTTATTATAAGATTTCAAATCAGGCAGTGTTAATCCTTCAACTTTGTTCTCTTTCATTGTTGTTTTGGCTACTCTATCTCTGTTGCCTTTTCACACACATTTTAGAATCAGTTTGTCAATTTGTGAAATAAAGTTTCCTGGACTTTTGATTAGTATTGTCATGTATAAAAATGTGATTTTACAATGTAAAGCAGTCAGTTAACCAAGATGACATAACATTCCTAAATGATTATGTACCTTAGAAGAGATTGTCAAAATACATTAAGAAAAGCTAATATAGAAAAGCTAATATAATCTTAAAGAGACATAAACAAGTTTATAGCTATTGTCAGAGATTTTAACACCCCTCTCTCAATAATTTATAGAATAAGTATATAATATATTAGAAATAATATAAAATATCTAAATAACACAATCAGACTAGAGCTCATTAATATTTATAGAACACTACATTTATAATAGCAGACTACACATTCTTTTCAGACACACATGGAACAATTACCAAGATATAGCATATTCTGCATTCCTTGTTACCTCACCTGGTCATAGAGTATAATCCTTTCTTACATTGTTAGATTTGACTTGCCAGCAATTTGTGGAGGATTTTTGTGTCTATGTTCACAAGGGATATTTGTCTTGTGATGTCTTTGCTTTAGAATTAGGGTAAGACTGGCCTAATAGAATGAATAAGAAAGTGTTTCCTCCTCTTCTATTTCATGGACAAGTTTGTAAAGAATTGGCATTAATGATTTTTTAAATCTATTTAAATTCACTATTGAACTCATCTGATTCTGCCCTTTGCCTTCTGGAAACTTTAAAAATGACTAACTTAATCTTTAACTTGTTATGTGTAAATTTATTTATTTCTTGAGTCAGGTTTCAGTAATTCGTGTCTTTTTAGGCATTTGTCACTTTTGGTTTATCTAACTTGCTAGCATGCAGTTTTTCATAAGATTTCCTTATAATTCCTCTTATTTCAGTAAGGTTGGTACTCATGTTCCCTCTCATTCTTGATTTTTAGTAATTTGGATCTTTTCTCTTTTCATTCATCAATCTAGTTAAAGATTTGTCAATATTGGTCTTTCTGAAGAGACACCTTTCTTATCATTGATTTTTCTCTTTTTAAAAAATTTCCTATTTTATTTCTTTCCATTCTAATCTATACTATTTCATTTTTTTCTCTTTGCTTTGGGTTTAGTTTGCACTCCCCTCATTTGGTTTCTTAACGTGGAAGGTTAGATTATTATTAATTTTTAAAATTTTTAGTTTAAAGATCTGGAGTACAATTCAAGGTTAAGAATACAAATGGTCATTTTACAGATAAAGTTTGGGTCTCACTTTGGTCCCCACTTCACCTGGTTTGAGGTCAGGTACACTTTTTGATGAAGTGTCCCCTTCCCCTCCCAGCTGTTTCCCACTACTGCTGATCCCTTTCTAGTAGTATTATAATAATTGTTCAGGGGCTGCTTATGAGTGAGAATATGTGGTACTCAGTTCTTTGCTTCTGTGATAGACCACGGAGTATGATAGACTCTAAATCCATCCAAGTTGCTGCGAAGTTCAAAATTTTATCCTTCTTTATAGCTGCGTAACAGTTCATTGTGTATATGTACCACATTTTAAAAATCCAGTCCATTTTTTTTCCTTTTAACTGTTTTATATTATTTTTTATTATAAAGATGTGAGGTACAATTCAGGGTTAGGTATACAAACATTGATTATGTAGGTACCCTTGTTGATGAGGTGTGCCCCTCCCTCCCCAGCAGTTTCCCTTGAATGCTAATCCCACCCTTCCCTCCCCTGACAGTTTCCCATTACTGCCAATCCCTTTATTATAGTATTATAATTGTTCAAGGTCCGTTTATGAGTGAGAACATATGGTACCCTGTTCTTTGTTTCTGTGATAGATCACTGAGTATGATCGACTCTACATCCATCCAAGTTGCTGCGAAGTCCATATGTTTGTCCTTCTTTGTGGCTGTGTAATATTCCATTGTGTATATGTACCACATTTTTTTTTTTATCCAGTCCAGCTTCGAAGGGCAACATGATTGGTTCCATGTTTTTGCTATTGTGAATAGAGCTGCAATAAACATATGTGTGCAGGTATCTTTTTTATAGAATGATTTGAGTTCCTCATAGGGGAATTGCTGGGTCATATGGGAGGTCAATTTCTAGTTCTTTCAGAAATCACCACACTGTCTTCTAAGGTTGCACTAGTTTGCATTTCCACAAGCAATGTAGAAGTGTTCCTTTTTCTCCACATCCTCGCCAGCATCTGTTGTTTGTTTTATTAATGACGGCCATTATTATTGGTGTTAGTTGGTATCTCAATGTGGTTTTGATTTGCATTTCTCTATGATGAGTGAGACTGAGCACTTTTTCATGTGTCTGTTGGCTGCTCATATATCTTCTTTTGAGAAGTGTCTATTCATGTCTTTTGCCCATTTTCAATGGGAACTCAAATCATTCTATAAAAAAGATACCTGCACACATATGTTTAATGGGTTTTTTTCCTTTCAGTGCATTTGAGTTCCTTGTAGATCCTAGATGTTAGAACCTTTGTTAGATATACAGTTGGCAAATATATTTTTCCCTGTCTGGGGCTGTCTCCCTGCTCTCTTGATGGTTTCTTTTGCTTTGCAGAAGCTTGTTAGTTTGATGAGGTCCCACTTGTCTATCTTATTTCTTAGGGTATGGGCATTTAGGGTTCTGATCAGGAATTGGTTGCCAGTTCCGATGTCCTTAAGGGTGTCTCCTGCATTTTCTAAGATTCCTATAGTTTGAAGTTTTACGCTTAAGTTTTTGATCCATTTATAGTTAATTTTTGTGTATGGTGATAAGTAGGGGTCCTGTTTCAATCTTCTTCTTCATGTGATCAGCCAGTTTTCCCAGCACCATTTACTGAATAGGTTCTCCTCTCCCCAGTAGTTGTTGTTGAAGGCTTTGTAAAAGATAAGTTGGTTGAGAAATTGAGGCTTTGCTTCCGGAATCTCTATCCTGTTCCATGGGTCTATATGCCTGTTCATGTACCAATACCAGGCTGTTTTGATTACTGTAGCCTTATCGTAAAGTTTGAAGTCTGGAAGTGTGATACCTTCTTCTTTGTTTCTTTTGTTAAGAATTTTTTTTGGTTACTCATGGTCGTTTATGTTTCCATATGAATTTCCGTATTGTCATTTCCAGGTCTGAGAAGAATGATGTTGATAACTTAATGGGTATTGCGTTGAATCTGTAGATTGCCTTTGGTAGGATGGACATTTTAACAATGTTGATTCTTCCTATCCATGAGCATGGAATATTTTTCCATTTGTATCTTCTTGGATTCCATTGAGCAGTGTATTGTAGTTCTCATTGCAAAGGTCTTTCACTTCTCTGGTTAGGAAGATGCCGAGATATTTCTTTTCGTGTGTGTGGCTATTGTGAAAGGGATTGTGCTTGTCATTTGAATCTCTGACTGCTTGTTGTTGGTGTATAGTAATGCAACTGTGTTTTGCACATTTATTTTGTACCCTGAGACTTTGTCAAAGTCTTTTATCAATGCAAGCAGGTTTTTGACAGATTCTCTTGGATTTTCAAGGTATAGGATCGTATCATCAGCAAAGAGTGATAACTTGACTTCCTCTTTTCCTATCTGGATACCCCAATTTCTTTCTGTTGTCTAATTGCCCTAACTAGGACTTCCAACACAATGTTGAACAAGAGGGGTGAGAGTGGGCAGTCTTGTCTTGTTCCAGTTTTCAGGGGAAATGTTTCCAGTTCCTGTCCATTTAGCAATATGTTAGCTGTGGGTTTATTGTAGATGGCACTTATTATTTTGAGGTATGTTCCTTCTATACCTATAGCCAGTCCAGTTTTGATGGGCAGCATGGTTTGTTCCATGTTTTTGCTATTGTGAATAATGCTGCAATAAACATGCATGTGCAGGTAACTTTTTCATAGAGTGATTTGAGTTCCTCTGGGTATATTCCCAGAAGGGGGATTGTTGGGTTATATGGAAGGTTGGTTTGTATTTTATTTTTTATTTTTATTTTTTGAGTTGGAGTCTCA
>CAUYQG010009653.1:0-12608 GCA_963574415.1 Tarsius wallacei
GGGCTCGGTGGCTCAGCCTGTAATCCCGCGCCTTGGGAGGCTGAGGTGAGTGGATTGCCTGAGCCCGTGGGTTCGAGACCCGCCTGGGCAAGCGAGACCTCATCTCTACAATAAATCAAAAAAATTAGCCGGGCGTGGTAGCGCGCACCTGTAGTTCCGGCTACTTGGAAGGCTGAGGCGGAAGGATCGCCGGAGCCCAGCAGGTCGAGGCTGCGGTGGCTGGGAGCGGCCACTGCACTCCAGTCTGGGCGACGGAGTGAGACTCCAACTCAAATAAATAAATAAATAAATAAATAAATAAAATAAAATAAAATACGTTAGAAAATTGTAAAAATTAAAGCAGAGGTGTAGTAGGTGCAGAAAGAGTTGAAAACTCCAGAATGTATTCTATTATATATGAACTTACATTACATTTTAAAAGTTGACAAACAAAGAACATAAAAGAGTGGAAAGTTATTGAATAAATAATCCTGGGGAAAACGGTTAATTATAAATATAAATTGCAAATGTAGTAAATTACTTTGCTCAGGCTGCTGTACCAAAATACCATGGATTGGAAGTTTATTTCTCAAAGTTCTGTAGGCTAGAAGTCCAAAATCAAAGTGTCTTCTGGTTCAATTTTTAGCAAGGGATTTTTTCTTCTCGTTTTAAGGACACTATTTCTATTGAATTAGGGTCCCACCATTATGGCTTCCTTTAATTTGTATGAATTTAGTCCCATTGGGGATTAAGGCTTCAACTCAAGAATTTGGGGTAATACAAGCGTGCAGTCCATAGCATGTAAAACAGTGTCAAATAAAGCCAACATGGCACTATAAAATAGCCAGAAAAAGTTATAGATGGATATTTGCATCATCTTACAGCGAGGAAAACCGACATCATATTTTTAAAAAAAGGATAAAGAGAAGCTCAATATGCCCTAGTAAGTTAATAGAGGAGATACCTATGGCTGTTATTAATTTTATCATTTTAGCTTTCTTATTATTTCCTTTTTCTACGTTAGAGTTGAATTAGTTGTCTAATCTAACAACATTTGGAGATGAAGTTTGTTACAGGAATTTCATTATTGAATTCATCTAAATGCTTGGGGAAAATGCCTAGCACATAGGAAGAGCTTAATAAGTGATATTTATATTTTGTAGTATAAAATGATTTATTTCCTTAAATTTTAACTTCTTTTTTTTTTGAGTTGGAGTCTCACTCTGTCACCCAGACTGGAGTGCAGTGGCATGCTTCTGGCCACTGCAGCCTCGACCTGTTGGGCTCTGGCGATCCTTCCGCCTCACCCTTCCAAGTAGTTGGAACTACAGACGCATGCTACCACGCCAGGCTAATTTTTGATTTATTGTGGAGATGAGGTCTCACCAAGTTGCCCAGGCAGGTCTTGAACTCGCAGGCTCAGGCAATCCACTCACCTCGGCCTCCGAAAGTGTGAGATTACAGGCTGAGCCACCGAGCCCGGCTAAATTTTAACTTCTATTCAAATACATAAAAGTCATTTTGGCTGAAGCTTCACCAGCATTTGATGTTAGCATGTTTAAAATTAATAACAATAAAAAATATTTTGTAGAGTTGATTAACTGTTGGCTTTCTAAATCCTCAGTCTTGAAATTGAGATTTGAATAATTTCTACCTAAATACAAAGTACTTTTGTATTTGAGTATTTTAAATTGGAAATCATGAAGTAAAAGTGCACAACGTTTGTAAAAGGCTGTGAGATAGCAAAGACATTTCTAGGAAAATTCTTATATTAGGTTTTTCTAGGAACACAATGAAGAAGCAGAAGAAAGAATACTGATCATTCTTTCCAAAGGGAGGCAGAAATCTTATTGTGAGATTAATAAAATTACCTTGGATTATCTGAGGTTCAGATTTTTAGATAGAGTTCAAATTAGAATGGTTCATTTTATAAATAGGTGGACATCAAAGAGGAAGGGACTAGACTGGTGAAAGGAAACATCTCTATTAATTTTGAATGTGTTCAAAATCTGGCCAGAAAAATAAAATTAGCCTGCACTTTTGTGAGATGACATACAACTAGATGACAAAGCAGTGAGTGTTTTAATAGAGCTAAACTTTTAACTTTAAAGGAAGTCCGATTTTTTTTTCTTTTTGCTATGGCATCACCAGTGCTCAAAACATGTTTGATATATAGAGCATTTGTGGGGAGCATGGGTCTCACAGTTTGTGGCTCATTATTTGAAATATTGTCCTTGGGAGCAAATACTCATTTTCTTAAAGTTATGTTTTTACTTTTGCATGATAATAAATTTTTTCCCAGGTTTATGTCTAATGAATGAAGAGATGGACTAATCCAGGGAATACTTGTTTAGGGATGAGAATTTAGTGATATGGATTTTCTTCTGTTACATAAAAATTGGTTTTGGAGATAATTATGAAAGAAAAATATGGTAGATTGAATTATCAATTCATAATAACTTATTTCCTCCTTACCATTCCCTTGCTTCTCTGTAAACACTGTTTTTGAGGTTAGTCCTAAGACATAGTTTGCTTAATGGAATATAAGCAGAAATGACCTCTGCCAGAACTAAGCAGAGGCCTTAATTGTACCTTCATGGTTTGGCTCTGTGTCTCTTTATTTCCTTCCTTTTGGCATGAGAGAACAGCATTTTCCTGAAGTAGAAGCTATGTCAGCCTGGGTTCCAGAAGAGGAAGACATGTGGAGTCTGATGGAGGGCAGTTATGCCCAGGAGAGGGGATGAGAACCACAACCAGCACACTGCTCTTATGTTATATAATCAAGAAGTTATTAATTTTTGTTAGCCACTCAGATATTGGTGTTGTGAATTATTGAACAAAAATAATCAGTAAAGCAAATGTGGTAGAAGTGGCACGATGCCAAAAAACAAAACAAAACAACAACAGCAAAAAAAAATGTTGAAATACAGCACTGAGAAGTAGATAGCAAACAAATTGTCATAGGAGGCAAGAATGATGTATCTCATGCATTGGCAAAACACTGGGTAAAATGATTGCCTGCAATCAGTTGGAAAGCAGAAAGTGCATCTAGTAAACTTGTGACTTTGGGCAAAAGATACTGAGAAGGATTTTCATAGCATGAGGTGGTTGTTATTAGCAAAATTTAATTAGGTATTACGGTAAAGAATGAGCTAAGAGAAGAATTAACCTGTTTCCAAGATTGAAGAAGGCAAAAGATATACTGCCACGCCAACATTCTAGGACTGGCAGATTGAAAGACACAAAGCTTTTTTATTTGGCAATAAACTATTCTCAAATCAAGACAGTCTCAATTAAGGGTGCAGAAAAAAATATTTTTTTTAAAGGTGTAGTTATCTTGCCCTTATCTTAAGACTTCTGGTAGGACTAGGCTAGACCCAGAAAATCCTTTTTATTGAACACAATCTCTCAGAGAAAAGACCTTAAATGTGTGGTTACCCCAAGTGCCGAAGGATAATGTTGAACTTGAGGGAACCAAAATTAACCATGCAGCAGCACTGTCCAGCAGAAATATACTGAAAACCACCACACATATAACCTGAATTTTTAGTAACCATATTTTAAAAAGTAAGTAGAAACAGATGAAAGTAATTCAATAAACTCACTGATTTTAATATATGTTATTTAATCCCCTATGTAAAATATATTTTACATGGAACCAACATAAAAATATTAATGTGATCTTTTTGTATACTTAATGTTCAAGATCAGATGTGTGCTTTGCACTACAAGGCATCTCAGTTCAGACTTGTCACATTGCAAATGCTCGCTAGCACTGCCTGACTAACAGCCACCATAAAGAACAGGATAGTTCTAGAGAGTTAGAGATGCCAGAATAAGAATTGTTGATGTAGTTCGTGGCAAAGGAAATAAATAGAATAAATAAGACCAAAAGAAAAGCCAGCAAAGTTTTTCAAAAAAATGTATTGACGGAATAGATTAAAAGACTATGACCAAAAAAAAAAATTAGACTCAAGTGTAGGTTTGTTACATGGATATATTGAGTAATGGTGAGGTTTGGGCTTCCGTTAAGCTTATCCCTCACATGGAGAGCATGGTACCCCTTAGGTTATTTTTCAACCTTCCCCCCTCCTCCTTCCTTTTTAGGAGTTTCCAGTGCTTTTCCTATCCTTGCTCATGTGTACCTAGTGTTTAGCTTTCACTGATAAGTTAAAACATGCATTATTCAGTTTTTTCATTAAAATAATGACCTCCAGCTGCATCCACGTTGCTGCATAGGACACGATTTTGTTCTTTTTTATGGCTGCATAGTATTCTGTGGTGTATATGTACCACATTTTAAAATCTAATCAACTATTGATGGACACCTATGTTGGATCTATGCTTATTCTATTATGAATAGTGCATGATAAACATGAGTGTAGGTGTCTTTTTGGTAGAATGATTTATGCTCCTTTGGGTGTATACTCAGTAGTGGGCCTACTGGGTCGAATGAAAAATTGTTCAATGTCACTAGTCATCAGAGAATTACAAATGAAAACCACAGTGAAACATCATCAAAATGACTATTATTAGTAAATCAAGAAACAACAGATGTCGGTGAGGTGGTGGAGAAAAGGGAATGCTTATACAATGTTGGTGGGAATGCAAGCAAGTTTAGTCCTGTGGAAAGCAATTTGGAGATTTCTCAAACAACTAAATAAACTATGACTCTTTGAGATGTGAATTGACTCTTCAGACTCTCCATGGTCAGTAAACAGACTTATCACTGTACTAACTGTATTCCACCGAGATACTGGAGTTGTCTATTGCATATCAAAAGCTAACTAATGCAAGAAATATTAAACATATTTTTTAAAACAGCAGACTTTTAGTAAGATAGGCTTTTACTATTGCCCAGCCTTGCATAACTATCCCACCTGTCTTTGGTCTCTGCAACATGTATTTAAAAAATAAATGCTTACCTCACTACACACCAGCAAAGACTAATAGCATGGTACATCGGAAATAACAGAAGTATTGTTAGCAGAAAAGCCTGGCTTTCATTTTGATCTTGCCACTCTTGTTTTATGGCATATGGCATACCTTGTTTTATGGCACTTGGTTGTATTGTGCTTCACAGATACTGTGCTTTTTACAAACTGAAGGTTTGTTGCAACCCTGCATGGAGTAAGTCTGTTGATATCATTTTTCTAATATCATGTGCTCATTTTATGTCTCGGTGTCTCACATTTTGGTAATTTTTATAATAGTTCAAGCAGTTTCATTATTACGTTTGTTATGATGATCTTCCATCAGTTACCTTTGATGTAGTTCTTTTGGAGCATCACAAACCATGCCCATGTAAGACAGCAAACTCAGTCAATAAATATTTCTGTTTTGACTGCTCAACCAGTCAGCTGTTTCCTCGTCTCTCTTTCTTTCCTCAGGCTTCCCTGAGGAGACACAATACTATTGAAATTAGGCAAATTAATAACCCTACAATGGTTCAAGCGAAAGGAAAAGTCACATGTCTCTCACTTTAAATAAAAAATTATAAATAAATAAATTTAGTGAGAAAGGCATGTCTAAAGCTGAGATAGGCCAAAAGCGAGGCATTTTGCCCAAAACACTTAGCCAAGTTGTAAATGCAAAGGAAAATTTCTCAAAAGAAATGAACAGTGCTACTCTAGTGAGCACACAAACAGTAAGAAAATGAAACAGCCTTACTGACAATATGGAGGAAGCTTAAGGGGTCTGGCTGGAAGATCAAACCAGCTACAACATTTTCTTAAGCCAAAGCCCAACCCAGAGCAAGGACCTAACTCTCTCCAATTCTGTGAAGGTTGGGAGAGGTGAGGGAGCTGCAGAAGAAAAGCATGAAGCTAGCAGAGTTGGGCTCATGAAGTTTAAGGAAAGAGGTCATCTCCGTGACATGAAAGTACAAAGTGAAGCATCAAGAGTTGATGGAGAAGCTGCGGCAAATTATCCAGAAGGTCTAGCTAAGATCATTTATGAAGGTGGCTATACTAAGCTAGATATTTCCAATGTGGATGAAACAGCCTTCTATTGGAAGAAGATGCCCTCTAGAACTTTCCTTGCTAGAGAGGACATGTTAGTACCTAGTTTCAAAGCTTCTAAGTACAGTAAACTCTCCTGTTAGAGGCGAATGCAGCTGGTGACTACACTGAAGCCAGTGCTCATTTGCCATTTCAAAAATTCCAGGACCCTTAAGAATTATGCCAATTCTACTCTGCCTATGTTCTAGAAATGGAACAACAAAGCCTGGGTGATAGCACATCTATTTACAGCATGGTTCACTGAATATTTTAAGCCCACTCTCAAGACCTGCTGCTCAGAAACAAGACTTCTTTCAAAATTTTACAGTTTATTGATAATGCACGTGGTCACCCAAGAGCTCTGATAGAATGTACAAGGAGATTAATGCTGTTATTATGCATGCTAACATAATATCCACTCTGCAACTCACAGATCAAAGAGTAATTTTGACTTTCAAGCCTTATTATTTCAAAAATACAGTTCATAAGACCATAGCTGCCAAATATACTGAATTTTATAGATCTAGGCTAAGTAAATGGAAAAAACTTCTTGAAAGGATTCACTATTCTAGATGCCATTAAGGACATTCTTAATTCATGAGAAAAAGTCAACATTTCGACATTAACAGAAGTTTGGAAGAAGTTGATTCCAGTCCCCATGATTGACTGAGGAACTCAAGACTTCAATAGAGAAAGTAACTGTAGATGTTGTATAAATAACAAGAGAAGTAGAATTAGAGTGGGGCTTGAAGATGTGACTGCATTACAATCTCACGATAAAATTTTAGCAGATGAGATGTTGTTTCTCATGGATTAGAAAAGAAACAGCAACAATAACAACAACAAAAAAGCAGGCTTATTGAATACGCTGCAAGAGAGTAGAGGCCAGAACAACGATCAGGGAGCTGTCCGCCGGAAGCTATATTTTCTTGAGATGAAATCTACTCCTGGTGAAAATGCTATGAAGATTGTTGAATGACAACAAAGGGCTTAGAATAGTCCATAAGTGGCAGGGTTTGTAGAGATTGCCTCCTGTTTTGAAAGAACTTTTACTCTGGGGAAAAAAAAAATGCTGTCAAGAAGCATCACGTGCTACAGAGAAATCTTTCATGAAAGGAAGAGTAAATTGGTGCAACAGATTACATTGTTGTCTTCTTTTAAGAAATTGCCACACCCACTCCAATCTTGGCAATTACCACCCTGATTATGCAGTAGCCATCAATATCCAGGCAAGACCCTATACCAGATTATGATTCGCAAAATCTCAGGTGATTGTTAGCATTTTTAGTATTAAAGTATATTTTAATAGAGATGTGTACATTGACTTTTTTAGGCATAATGTTATTGCACACTTACTAGATTACCATATAGGGTAAACAGAATTTTTATAAGCACTAAAGCAAAAATGTGTAATTGTCTTTACTACAATGTTCACTGCATTGCAGGGGTTTGGAACAAAAGCTGCAACATCTCCCAAGTATGCCTGCATGTAATATTTATACTACAAATTATAGTACTACTAATATTTACACGAACAAATTGTTACCTTCATGGCCTCCTCATGTACACAATCTATATGATCTCCCACATTTTCTCTAGACTTAGTCCTTTGATTTTCTTTGGCCAATAGGATATTAGAAAACTTGACACTTGCAGAGTTTTCAAAAGCATATGTATATGGAAGCTTGCTCATAGAATATGGCCACTATGTAGATAAGTTTAAGACATGAAGACCACTGAAGACATGTGACCAGGCCCACGGCTATTCCCACTGTCAAACATGGGAGTAAGGCTGTCTTAGACCACTCAGCCCAGACAAACTTCCTGATGACTGTGGCCACATAAATGACCCCAGGCAAGACCAACAGAAGACCTGCCCAGCTGAACCCATCTCAAACTGCTAACCCAGAGAACTATAAACACATAAAGTGGTGGTTGTCTTAAGCTACCAGGTTTGGCCATAAACTTTTGTTGCAAATGACTAGATAACCAATTCATATGATTTTAGGAATGTTACTTAGCCCGTTAATCAGCTTCCTCATTTTTAAAACAAAGGTGACAACATTTGCTTCAGTGTTATTATTTCAGGTAATGCCAGGCATATAGCAGGTTCTTAGCAAAGAGTAACACTTTCTTTTCTTCTTTCTCTCTTCTATTGCCCTCCGTTTTGCCCACTTTTCCTTTCTCTGTTGTTCCTTCCTCACTCCTCTCCTGCCAGTACCATCCATTGTAAGAACAATATCATGGGAATCAAAGTCTAGCTTACTAAGATGCCTGCCCTGAAGGAAGATACTAATTTTATTTGGATGAACAACTTCTCACAACTTGGTATAAAATGAGCTACATTACCTTATACATACATTCGATAAGTATCTCATCAAATACGTGGGTGGAAGTATGCATTTCTCTAAAAGTTTACATTTTCCTTTAGATATTATACCAAAATCCTCTCCAAAGTGATACATTTTTGTACTAGTTATGTTGTTTCTTTGCAGGGAAATGAAATCTGTATGCTTTTGGGTCTAGTCTTGTTTCTATGTCAAAAGAAAAATAATTCTTTGGCAAACCCAATAGACTAACCAGACATTCTTTCTTCAAACAACTTAATCAAAACTTGTAATCAGCGAATAAGAATCATTTGCCTAAAAAAAAAAAAAAACCTGGGCTTAGGATTGAATGACTCATGCAGGAGCTTCATGATTTTGCTCTGTGCTTTATGAAGTAATTTCATAATCATATGTAATTATTTTAAATATTTTATAAGCTACAGTGACTTTTTAATAAGGGTTTCTAATTATCCGATACAATTTCTAGAAAGATTTGCCGAATACGTAGTATACGTGTGATGAGTCATTTGTCACCCAAAAGTATGCGAAGAAACCTTTATTCCTAAAAATAGGGCCCCCATAGATTTGATACCGGCGGTAATTTTTCACTTGAGACATTTTCTTTTTATATCTCTGACTCCACATTCGGTAAATCATGATACATCACTATATAAAACATCACATCGTCTAAAAAAAGAGAATAAAGATGCCAACTGTACAACATCACACACAGTACACTATGCACCAGAAAATTAAACTAGCAAATGAATTTCAGGTTGGCAAAGATTAAATATTTCATTTTCTTCATTCTTTGCTCCACAGTGTCCCACACTATCCTTCTATCTTCTTTTCCTGGGTGTTTATGCGCTCTGGTGTACGTTGGCGGTAGGAGAAAAAAATCAGCTCTTAACCATAATGAAAAATACATTTTTAAAAAATTTGTTGGGATAAGGCTTTCACATCAGCATAAGTACTTATTTGTACTTGTACATCTGAAGGATAGGCCCCTAACGATGCATCTTAACTTAAATGTTTCCTTTTCAGGAGACAAAACCAGATGAGGAGACACAGAGGTATCACTTGGACTGACTGTTTTCTAAATACTCAGCTCCCCAACAGCATGGCAAAGTGTGGAAATATAAATTAATATAAGAACATATCATAAAACCTACATAAAAAGCTGTATCCGTTACAAACTGTTGTGCTATGTCACACACATTTAAAGATTGCATTGTAAGACAATAAGCTGTGTTTTGTTTTTGGCACACCCATGTGAGCACCTGGGGGAAAAAAATGGATTTACTTTAGGTTTTGATAAGTTTCCCAAAATTTATCACCAAACTTATCACTTTGTTTTTACCAAAAATGTTATGGTTCAATTTGATCAAATCAATATTTTAAAATACTTTACAACAAAAACTTGTTTTTTGTTACTCTTGGTACAATTCTTTTAAAGCAAGTTTTAAGCATGTTTTGAAAAACTCGCTCTATAACAGATCACATGCCCCTGATTTATAAAATTCAGCCTGAAATGCTTGTCCCTACTCAGAAAAGGTTTTCATGCCACAAGTCAGTACATAGTCAATACTGCTGTGTCCTCAACAGTTGTGGTTAAAGGCTTTCCAGTGTGATCTAGCCTAAATATCCCATTTAATAGCTGGGAAACTACTTCCCAAAAAGTTAGTACACTTTCTCAAAGTCACTGATGTGGTTTGAGTATGTCTCCCCTCCCAAATCATGTTGAAATGCAATTCCCAGTGTGGCAGTCTTGACAGGTGGAGCCTTTAAGATGTGGTTGGGTCATGAGAGGTCTGTTCTCATGAGTGGATTAATTCTCTTATGAATTAATAGATGAATGGACTATCATGAGAGTGGGGGCTGGTGAATCTATAAGAAGAGGAAGAAGAGTGAGTTCATTTGGGATGCTGTAGAGTGGGGCAAGGAGCAAGGAAACCCATCGAAAACTGAGCACTTCATGGAAATCACATTTTGTGTTGAAAGTTATTTAACATTTGCATTCTTTTTGTATAAGAATGATGTGTTTTTTTATAATTTTGAAGTCATGCTTCACATTTTCTTCTTACATTTTTGCTTCAAATTACTTACATTCAAAAAGTATAAGTAATTCAGTTTGAGAACCTCAAAGGAGATTAGACTAATAACTAGATAGCTGTTTTGAAATATAGAAATAACCCACACCACTCAAAAATCAACAAAAACATATTTTCTGGAAACTTTGAGGACTTCAAAGAGCAAATGAATTAGAATTCAACATTCTTTTTCATTTAGACCCAGTTTTATATCCTAGAAAATGAAAATCTAGTGTATAATTTATAACAAATCTCAAAAGGACAGGATTGCCAATTTGTAGGGCTACAACTGTTCTCTACATGTGTGTTTTTTTCTGTAATTGTAAGTGGACGTCCTGTATAACCATATAGGGCAGCCTTGCCCATTGATTAGAGAAGATGTAATTAGGGACAGTCATATGAGAGATGTTTCAGTCACTTACAATTTTAAGCATGTGTTAGGTGTGGCATAAACATCTGTAGGATAGGTTAAAATTATTTTCCTCAATTTACAGAGAACAGTCTCAAGTTAAGCCTCTTATAGCATGCTCAAAATTGCAAAGAGGTATAATATTAGAAAACAGCTCAGAAACCTCCAGGTTCTTGTTTTAAAGCCTGTTCTCTGCTACATACTGCTACTTGATTCTATAGAACTGAAATATTTAAGTAAGAAAACAGTGACACACATTCTTAATCCTATAATGATAATTTTCTAGAGGTGAATTTTACTTGGTGATGCAGTTTCTATTGAAATGTTCTTTTTGTGTCACAGTCACAGCAGGTAATTGTGAACAGAAGACATTGTCCTTCTATAGGGAACAGATCTGTGCATCATCTGATCTCAGCTGGTGTTTTGTGACATTTGAATAAATTAATAATACTGTGCTTTTTGAAAAAATGTTCAATCTTTCCTAAAATGTAATTTAAAAAATCTCATTTGAGAAAAGCTCAGAATGGTTATATTATTTTTTTTTCCAGATACACTGACTTATTGAATAGGATCATTCTCTGATAATTCTGTACTGAATAATACTCATACTAATACCCTGATCATCCTCAAACAATAACCATTGTCATGGTAACTACATACCATGGGAAAATAAATTGTGCAAATGAGCTTCTCCCATAGCTTTAATTATGCAAATAGCAAATTGAAGGAGTACATTTTAAGGAGTCAGTTTCTGATTTAAGCATTGACTAAAGTAAATGATTCAAGCATTTTTCCATATCTGACTGTTGATATGTTGACGATGTTAACATGATTACGTTTATCTGGACTTGCTGACGTTCGTTCAATACAGGAAACAATTTAAATTTCTGCTTAATAATTTTACTTTAAGGAACAATACTAGAGTTTAATTTAGTTGCTTAAATCAATTATTTTGACTGCTAGCTTCTGGGTTTAGTGAATTAGGAAGTGACCATCCTGTAACAAATAACAAATTCCTGATTTTTTACTTCTCATACAATTGATTTCATAGTTGGTCAGGAAAAGCTAAGGCTACCTTTACAGATTTGCTTAGTAATTTTGTTTATTTTTAAGCATGTGGAATAGGTGCTGTTAAGATTACGAGAATGAACATCATGTGTCTATACCTTTAGAATTTATATTTAGTAAGAGACACAGAAGAAAACAACTGAAAGGCAATATTAACTACGTATTTGACCCAGGTATGAGTGATTATAGTGAATAGGATGTGTTCAAGACCATACTAACAGTGTGAGATCTTGCAGATCAGGTAAAATGTTCAGAGTGGAGAGAGGTAGAAAATTAAGAAGAAAAAAAAAGACAGATTGGAGAAACCAGTGACAAGCAGGCATTATAAAAGTCCACATGAATGGCCTGAGTAATTATGGATAATTACAAATCAATGCATGGGAGATTATCTTTCTTCTTCTTCAAATGGAGGTTTTTCCAAAGTGGCTCTGAAAATCAGATAACCATAGAAAATAAGATATTCTTAAAGATGTAAAATGAGGGCGAGATCATGGTCAGCAATTTAAGTATAAACTAATGTCATACCCCTCATTGGAAATCTGAGCACCTGAAAGTAATATGGCACAATACATCACACACACACACACACACACACACACACACACACACACACACACACACAATCAGGATGAAAAGAAAAACACAAAAGTGACATTGTTAAGAGATTTATAGTCTACCTGCTCTGATGGTGATATGTTCAAAGCTTTTTAACAAAGATTGCAAAGGCAGCATCACA
>CAUYQG010009655.1:0-13466 GCA_963574415.1 Tarsius wallacei
TGTTGTAAGTGCCATAAAGCTAATAAACAGAGGACTGTGGTAGAAAATGCTATGAGAGCCGGGCTCGGTGGCTCAGCCTGTAATCCCACGCCTTGGGAGGCTGAGGTGAGTGGATTGCCTGAGCTCGCGGGTTCGATACCCGCCTGGGCAAGCGAGACCTCATCTCCACAATAAATCAAAAATCAGCCGGGCGTAGTAGCGCATGCCTGTAGTTCCAGCTACTTTGAAGGCTGAGGCGGAAGCATCGCCAGAGCCCAGCAGGTCGAGGCTGCGGTGGCCGGGAGCGGCCACTGCACTCCAGTCTGGGCGACAGAGTGAGACTCCAACTCAAAAAAAAAAGAAAGAAAGAAAGAAAATGCTATGAGAAGGATAAGAAAATAGGGATGGGATGCTTTTCTGAGATAATATTTAAACTGAGACCTGGAGGAGTCAATCATCTAAAAAGTCAGAATAAAGTACTCCAGGTCCAGCATTTCAGAGTGGCAAGTGCCAAGGCATAAACATGCTTGGTAAGTGCTTGGAACTGTCAGATGACAGTTTGGCTGAAAAAGGGAGCACAGGAAAAAGTCCTTCAAAATGAGGTCATAGAAATAAAAGGCAGAGGCAAACTGTTCAGGGCCTTAGGGTCTGTGGTAAGGAGTTTGAGTTTTATGCTAAGTGCAGTAGGAAACCAGCAAGTGGTTTTCATCAGGCAAGTACAAGTTCAGATTTAAATTTGCAGTTTGTGGTTCACTCCATTAGACCTGTGGTGTGTGTGATAGCTGCTAGGGAGGAAGAAGGGCAGTCAGGGCAAGGGAACGAAGCAGCCTGATTTGGCCCATATAAAGATTAGACCCTTGGCCTTATCTTCATTAGAACAGTGTCATTTACATTGGGCACTGAAATAAATGCAGCTATTGCTACTGATGGTTAGTTTGTCCTCATTTACTGAAAGTGAAAGGTCTTCTCTTCATGACTCATCCACAAATCCTGCTGATCCTCCTAATTAAAAAGTTTTCAAACAAGTTGATACATTAGTTATTATGAGCCTAGACACACCAGGCATAAATCCTTCCTGCCATACTTATGTATGCCAGGACTTCACTGATGCATCTTTCATCATTATGAGGGATATTCTTCAATATAATTTTCATGACACCATCTGCCATGTTCTTCTCTCAACATTCTGGGGTGGGGTGACTGCTCAGTGATTATGAATGTCAGATCTGGCATCTTTTAAAAGTAAGGCCCTGACAGAGATCTCAAAGGAAAAACACAGTCATAAAAATGTATATACTGGCAAGTGCTATGTACCACAGACTTGGGAATACACTGCAGGTTAGTCTTTTTTAACACCAAAATCGACAACGAAACTAAGAACGGAGGTCAACTGAATTTGTAACCATCTTAGTTTTAAACAAATTGATTCTTAAAACATTCCTGCATTCTTTTTAGGCACTGTACCTTTCATCAACATAACTGGATATACGTTGTGACCTAGTAAAGGTAGAAAGAGCTGTTCTGAAAATTAAACTGTCTCTCCACTCACTTTAACCTCATCTTTCCAAGTCCTTCAAAGCTCTATCTCCACTGAGATGACTTCTCTGATTAATCCAACCACGTGTTTTATTCACAGTATGTGACAGTATATGTAGCCTCTATCACAAAGTCATTAGCAAATAAGCATGTATTTAACTTGTTTTTTATATACCCCCAACCCAAAATAAATAAATAAAGACCAGAACTTGGGTGCAAAGAGTTTATTTTGGAGATACTCCCAGCAGGCAGCAGTTAGGGAATGGAAACAGTAAAATAGAGAGCAGGAAATAAATATGAGGTGCTGGTAACCACTGTGGGCAACTTGTACTCAATGCAGCTGTGGACTAATCCTGCAAGGACTGAATAGAATATGCGGGGTACCCCCAAAGAAACCAGAATTTATTTATTTAAAAATGTGTATTCTTACATGTTTAAACTTCAGTCACCTTCAACATATTCTCCATTTGAGGCAGTACACCAACCAAAATGCTTTTCCTACAGCTGAACACAATTTTTGAACTCGTCAATTTTGACGCCGTTTAGTGCTTCTGTAATTTTTTTGTTTCACATCTTCTACATCGGCAAAATGTTTCCCTTTCAGGACTTTTCATCCAGGGAAACAAAAAAACGTTGCTCAGAGCAAGATTGGGTGACTGTAAGGGTGGGATATGGGTCATGCCATTTTGGGTCAAAAACTGCTGAACATTCAGCACCATGTGGGCAGGTGAACTCATAAATCACTCTGTATAAAATGGGTAAACGTGTTGAAAGAATCTCCAAAAAAATTCACTGAAGCCGAACGCAGCCACTCACAACAACACTAGCTGATACAATGATGATGCTGATGGGTTACTAGGGCACTTACCTAGCAGGGGAAGCCATACTAGAAGGGGTCCTTCCACCAAAAAATAATTCTGGTTGCCGGGCTCACTGGCTCAGCCTGTAATCCCAGCACTTTGGGAGGCCGAGGCGAGTGATTGCCTGAGCCTGCGGGTTTAAAACCAGTCTGGGCAACTTGGCAAGACCTGTCTCTACAATAAATCAAAAATTAGCCGGGCGTGGTAGTGCGCGTCTGTAGTTCCACCTACTTGGAAGGCTGAGAGGGAAGGATCACCAGAGCCTAGCAGATCGACGCTGGGGTGGTCCACTGCACTCCAGCCTGGGCAAGGGAGTTAGACTCCAACTCAAATAATAATAATAATAATAATAATAATTCTGGTTTGGGGGGGTTTGCCCCCCCCCACGTATACCTAAGAATTTCCTTCTGAAGGACAGAAGTCTGAGGTATCTATCCTGTTTTCCATTGGTTGAGGTTTGCCCCTGCGGGCATAATAATTCCCCACAGTTCTATGCTACCCAACAGGTAAACAAAGATAGTTCCTAGGCCTTCAGAAAAAGCCCTGAGGCAGAAGAGCTGAGAAGTGGAAAGTGCTTAAGGTGGGAAGAGGTCATCTTGAAAGGGAAATTAGTTGTGGATCAAGAGATTGTAGCACTGGGCACAAAAAGTGTCTGCTACAGCATAGAAATAGTGTTGTTAATGATATTATTGAAAATATAAACAATCATTTCATTTCTTGTAGTGTCACACAAGAGATTGATCAGCTGAGTCTGAGAATACCCAAGTATTAAGTGAGCACCTACTGGGCCCTAGCTAAATGGTATGGGACAAAACAGAAGTTAAATACAAGATGCCAAACTCTCGAAGAGCTTACAGTCTTATAGGATTACCAACAGTCACAAACAAATTAACTGGTGGTTCTGACCATAGGGCAGAAAAAGTAAAAAACAGTATCATGAAGTGGTTAAAAAATTCCATTCTAGAGCTAGGCACACCTAGGTTTAAAACAAATCCAGTATTTGCACTGTCACCTTGGAAAAGGTGCTTACTCTCTCTATGTCTTGATTTCTTCACCTGATAATTAGAAAAATAATAGTATCTGCTTCATGGGATCATTTTGAGAACTAAATGCAAGTAAAGCACTAATCACAGTGCCTGGCACATAAATATTCAATAAGCATTTTATTTTTGTGAAAGGTAAGGAGAAACTTAATAGCCGATTGAGACTTAAGGAAGAGAAGAAGTATCATCATATCAGACTTTCTCTTCCTTAAATCTAAATTTTCTATAGCCCCTGGCTTCTGTTCTAGTGCCATTTTACCTTTTTTTTTTTAATCTTTTTTTAAAAGCAACATTATCTCAGGAAGAACGACTTACATTAAGATTGGAAGGCAAGCATTTAAAAGTACAGGAATGTAGCACAAAATTCATGAGCTTTGGAACAATACTAACCTAATTTCAAATCCATGTATCTTGCCCCTGCATGACCTTGGGTAAGTCTCTTGAGTATTCTGCCATTCAGTTTTCTCATCTACAAAATGGGGGTGACACAATCTGCCACTGTGAATAGCAAAGGCGTATCACTAGAATTTCCAACACATTTTAGATTCTCAAAATTGTTGATTGCTACTATTCACTATTCATTCAGTAGACACTTATTAGGCACCTACTCTATGTAAAGCATTGTACTAGGCTCTGGAGAATAAAAAGATAAGAGGTATGAATAAGGTATGGTTCCAGCAGTCAAAAGACTTACAAGTTAATGTTATCAATATATAAGCAAATATGGCCATTTAAAAATACTCAAATTAGTAAATTACTCTAATATCAAATGTTTTTGTCCTAATTTTAAAGACAGGGCAGAAGGGAAGGAGGAAGGAAGAGAAGAAGGCAGAGAAGGAGGGAGGAAGGGAGGAAACTAGTCTGGTTATCTCTGAGACAGGGTCTTAGACATGTAAGATAATGAGATCCATCTAAACTCACATCTGCTTCCGGGGAATCAGAAGCCTGCAATGTGAACTGAACTCACAGAGCGTTTGTCTAACAGTGACCAACAATGTATAAGGCCAACTCTACTCACCTTGGATTTGGAAGATACAACAATGTTGCTCTTTCTCAAATTTTTAATCTAGGTGAAACCAGGATGAAATGCCCGTCAACAATAGCCTGGAAAGGAAATGAGATCATAAATTTGGGTAGAGAAGAGACAAATGAGAGAGATGACAGTGGGGTTATTCCTCCAGTTGGGCAGCATGAATATAAGGCCTCACCTCTTCCCTGAGTGCCTTACCAAACTGGAAGGAGGGTACTCCAAAGAGCAGGATGTAAGCTAGCACCCGTTTCTTGCATCTCCAGAATGGCTCTCAGGAACATGGTCTTCACAGGAATACACACTGCTTTGGCTCAATAAACATTCATTCCTTAAACTTGCAGAAAACTTTATAGTTTACAAACCACCTTAATGCCCATCACCTCACTTAATTCTCCCAACAGCCCTGGGTGATTTGAGTCTCTTTATCTCCACGTCATGCGTGAACAAGCTGAGACTTGGAAAGCGTAAGCAACCTGTTTGAGGTCTTATAGGAAGATGCAGAAGAACTCGAACAGCAACTCAAGTCTTCTGGTTCCATTTCCAGGATATTTTTCACCCTTGTGTGCAATCTCTATGGAAAGGGAAGGTTGCATTAACAAAATTCGAAGATAGTGGCAACAGGAAGCAATTTGTCCTCATACTCAGAGACCTTGAGGGATCTCTCTCAAATCAAAATACCCAACTAAAAAACTGGTGGTGAGCTGAGCATGATGGCACATATCTGTAGCCCCAGCTACTCAAGAAACTGAAGCCTGAAATGGGAGGATTGCTTGAACCCAGCCTGGGCAACATCGCAAGACCCAGCCTTTAAAAAAAAAAAACAGTAACTGGTGACTCCGACTCCGTACCATCTCTCCAAGTAGTCAGATATAAAATCTTTAAATCCTTTATGAACATGGAGCCTACTCCATGAAGAGCACCATTAGATTCAAGATAGTAAAATTCAGTTGAAACTAATTGGTGAGTAATGAAGTTGCTGAGGTTTATGAGCCTTGCACTAACACTAATACAGAAGTACAGCATCAACAATAAAATTGTAACCACTGACAAAACTAGCTTTCTGTGAAGAAGCAGGAGGCCTTTTCCCTTGGCCTGTGGGCAAAAACAGCATTAGACAATTTTAGGAGTGACAAGATCACTTTCTCTTTCACAGCCTTAAATAGTGACTAGAAGGAACAGCTTCACCCTTAGAAATAACCTTTGATTATTTGATAATGGGAAGGAAAAAAGTGCACAACTCTCCTCTCATTAAATTTCAAGCATTTACAGAAGTGGCTGTGTCTGCATGGTAACATATCCTCTAAAGCAGCCACAGCCAGAGACAACAGAATAATACAGAGCCTCTTTACATCCCAGTCTGCCAAGCAGTTGTCAGCCACCACAGAAAGAGGCCAGAGAAAAATGTGAATCTGAGCAGGAAAAGGCTGACCTCCCGTGATCCTGAAAGGATACATTAACCTCCTATATACCTCTACCCCCCCACCGCCCCCCACAGCTAAATTGGATAAATCCATTGAGTACTGAGGAAACTCTACCTCAAAAAACTTGTTTGGGTTCTTGTTTAGTTGGTATTATGATGGTCTTTCCAATTGTATTGACTAAGAGAACCCATTGTTCCTGGAGAGTGCCAGCACACTGGAATCGTTATTGAAGAGGACCTTGTCTTCATGCTGACTCTAGAGCCATCCTGGCCAAGAGAGTCACCACGAGCCACACACAGCTCTTGAGCACTATGGCCCATCATAGCGACTTCATTACTCACCAATTAGTTTCAAATGAATTTTACTATCTTGAATCTAATGGTGCTCTTCGTGGAGTAGGCTCCATGTTCATAAAGGATTTAAGGATTTTCACATCTGACTACCTGGAGGGATGGCATGGAGTCAGAGCCACCAGTCACTAATTTTTTTAAAGATGGGATCTTGATATGTTGCCTAGGCTGGGTTCCAGCAATCCTCCCACTTCAGGCCTCAGTTTCTTTAGTAGCTGGGGCTACAGGTATGAGCCACCATGCTCAACTCACCAGCAGTTTTTCAGTTGGGGATTTTGATTTGAGGGAGATCCCTCAAGGTCTCTGAGTATGAGGACAAATTGCTTCCTGTTGTCACTCTCTTCTAGTTCTGTTAATGCACACAGACTGTGTGAAGACAAAAGTGACTCCATTTTGGATGCCAATCTGCCATGCTGACTTCTGGTTTACCCCAGTCCTGGGGATGCCTCCTGATACCTACTTTATTTACTGTCCTTACTGTAAAAACAGGTACTCACTATAAATCCTGCCTTTATATCAAAGCAACCTTGATGGCATTGCACAATTTATAGGCTATGATGCATGTAGCATTCTTGCTTATTCTAGAGGGTTGCCTTCAGTTGGCTGCAGAGCTTGTACACTCTTTCCCTACAGTATATAAGCCCTGGATCTGGGAAGTAATGGTGCAGCGATTCACCCACTGCTGCCCAAGACCATGTGGTAAGTTCCCCAATAAGTCACCCTTTACTGACAAACTAGATTTGTCTGCCTTGCTCCCCGGTTTCTTGGCTCCTACGTTTGGGGGTCACTTTGCATATATGGCCCTTTCCCAGAACAGGTGTACATGTCAAATACATACCAGATTCTGAAGTCTTAGTTTAAAAAAATAATATGATATCACATTAATTTTGTGTGAATTACATGGTAAAATGATAATGATTTGGATATATTGATTTAACTGAAATACATTACAAAACATATCGTTCAAATTAATTTAACTTGTTTCTTTATTCTTCAAAAATGTGGCTACTGGAAATTTATAAGTTACAAATGTAGTTTGCATGTGTGAATTACATTTTTATAGGACTGTGCTGTTATGGAGGACATATCTTTATTCCCCCAAATCTCTATTAAGCCATTAAGGTAAATTTAAATGGAGAAGGTATAAATGCCATGTTTTAATGTCTTTGAATTCAGATAGGTTGAAAATTGCTTACCTGCTCGCCAATGTGCTTTGAAAGTAGAAGGATGCAAAACACTGTGTTTGTTTGCCTGGCTGCTTTTGGTAATTTGATCTCTTATAGTCTCCAATAGGAACTGTTTGTCTGTTTAACTGATCTACAGGGATTCAGCACTGTATGTTGGGGCATGTAGGTGTTTAATTGTAACACTTGAGGAGAATGTTTTAGCTCAGCTGTTAGGATGTGGTGCTGATGAATCTAATGTTAAGGGATGAATCCCTGTCCAGACACCCTGAGCTCAGCTTTTTTGTGCAGCAGGTATGCACTCCCCACCTGGGCTTGCTTTCTTGCAAACACTCATTCTTGGTTACAATAGGGGCCAGTGAAATAATGGTAATATACACTTATCTAATTCATCATCAGTACCGCAAAAAGCAACTTAGCTTCATCCTCTAGGGGAACAGCATCACTTGTACCACCTTTTCTCATATAAAGGTAGACATTATTATTTTCTTTTGTTAAAAAAACAGTTGTTTTTTTTTAAACCACACATTACAAGTTTCAAAAGCCAAGCAAAGGCAAAAACATAAAACATGTTGTAACTCTCCTCTCATTTGCTTCCAGAAAAACCATTCTCAAGCTCTAAAAGGTCCAGATTTGGGTGAGCGCAATCCTACTCATCTAGGAGATTTAGAAGATCGTAGAGAAACACATTTATGCTTCATATTTTTCTGAACCTTACTATTAAGGAATTCAGTATACTAGATTCTTGCATGACTTTTATCCTTCAAATTGTCAAGTGGCAGTAGTCAGTAGTGCTATGTAACAGAAGCTAGAGTCCAGAGATCCAGACCACAGGATGACTTTGCACCACTGGCTATATGGGATGGGACAATTCATTTTCTTCTCAATTCATTTTCTTCTCAGTGTCTCCCACTGTAAAAACACAGTTTAAACTCATACTTGGTCTATTTCTGTAATATTAAAGCACCCTAACTGACCACCTTGGAGAGCCAAATCAGATATTAACTTTTCTCAAATCCACTTTTTTTCCATTCCTCTTTGAGAGCAACAGAGGCGACACCTCAGAAATTTGACTGACCTTCATATTCAACAGCTGTGCCAGGCAGCTTGGAAACAGGCTCCTGTCTCCAGTGGTTTTTGCACCTGCGGTCTGGCTGGCTTGAGTGTTCTGTTTTTTGCCTGCTCTGACAGCAGGCTAGAAATGAGAGCAGTTGTCTGTGGTGTTCTCTGGGTCTCCTTTCCCTGGTGACTGTGCCAGAAGGTACATAAGGGACTTGTCAACACCTAAAGCTGCCTCTGCTTCTCTTTGGCTCAAAACATAGTTCTGGGAATTGCCTCTGCTGGGCCTAGTTGAAGATCTGACTTCTGAAGAGAAGGAAGACCTTCTATTAAATACTAACCTAAAAGAAAAGTAGAATATAGTGGTCCCATTACAACTTTCCATCATGAATAAACCCATATAACTCAGACAGGAGACGCTAAAATAATTGTAAGACATAACATTGAACACATACTACAGACTAGTTACTATTATTATATTTGGATTTCTAATTTAATCTTTATGATAAGTCCACGAAATAGGTACTATGCTTATTGTCATTTTACAGATATGGAAACTGAGGTTTAGAGAAATAAAGTACCTTTCCCATAGACTCATGGCTATTAAGTTACAGAAGTGGGATGTAGAGATAGGTAGATCCGCTTGATTCTAGAGCCTATTCGTGCAGCTATTTTGCCATCAGGATTTATTTAGTTATTCTTTGCAACTCACTTTAATGCAAAAAATCAAGTTGGATATGCTTGACTTGATCATTTCTTCTGCCTGAGGTGACTAAAACATCTAAGAGTTAGACATTAGTTCAAGTTCATTGAAAAGCAGGCACTAAGATCAGATGTCACTATTTCTGAGCCTCTTTTTACTCCTGTTATTTTATTTTCTTCCTTTTTTGGGAAAGGGAGAGAAGGCTGGCAGGAAGAAGAGTACACAAACCTCAGCAGGGAACAGACAATTCACAAATTTCTACCGTTCACCCTTCAGTGCCAGTAAGCATCAGAGAGTAGAGCTTCCCTAGGTATGCTGCTGAAAGTCTCCTTGGAAGGAACTGAAAACCTAGGACATTTCAGCATTTATGTTCATATGCCTACTTTTATTCTCTAAATTTATTTGGTATCTGCTCTTCCCTTCATAATTACTTCAGATCATACCATAGCATCATAGACCATAAATCGTTCTGAACAGAACACTGTTCTGGGGGCACAACAATGTTTACTCAAGAGATCAACCTTTAAAAACTACCCACCAATGTATATTTTAGTGGTCTACCCCAAAACTTACAACTTGACACAGAGAACAGTCTTTACCCTACATCCATTTCCTCAACACCACCACATTTTGCTCAGCTTTCCAGAATTGCTTTTGGAATCTCTTCCAGAAGGAGGTTTATATTAGAGCAGAAAAGATAATAAGAAATCATGTTTATCAGCAGTTCATCTAGGGGAACAGTTAAAGGAACTAAGAAGCTTATTAATAAGCCTCAGCCCCAATTCTGATTGCTATAGATGCCAAATTCACCAGAACCTTATAAGGTATCCTAGTCTCAGCCACTATATTTCTCAGGTCCAGAACACACCTCTGAGCCTCCCCCAAAACTGATGTTGGTTTATCAGGTGGTGTCTGCCAACAGCCTGTGGCTTGTGTTAAAAAATGATCAAGAGATGCTCAATCATTTCTCCCAACCAGCTGCAATTTCATCCAGACCTAAAACCTACCAGACCTGGACCCTCATTTAGAAAGGGTCTAACAGCATTGACTAATAATAACAGCTACTATTTATTCACTGTATGCCAGGAATTTTATATATATTATCTCCATTCTACTGACAACCTAAAGAAGTAGATATGAATATGCCCATTTTTGAGTTGCATAAATTAAAATTTAGAGACTAACCATGATTTACCCAAGGTCACACATGCATTACCTGACAGAGCCATAATGTGAATTGAACTCTCTCTGATGCCATATAATTCTGCTATATCATTACTGCCTCCAAATAGAAGGCAGGAAACTTGGTCAGAATCCTAGAACAGCCCACCGAGTGGCCTTGAACAAACCTTACCTAATTTCACTTTGGATATTAATTGGTTCAGCTACAGAATGGCAATAATACTTTTGAATCTTAGTTTAAGGTATAGTCCTAAGAGTCAAATTGCCTAAGTTTAAAACCCAATCCCATTCTTACTAGCTGGGTGAACTTAAAGAAGTCAATTAGCTTTATCTGTAAAATGGGAATAATAGTAGTACCTGTCTCACTGGATGTTGAGAAGACTAAACCAATTAAAATATGGAGAGTATTTGACATTGGAATATGGTAAGCATTCATCAATCATCATCATTATCATATTATAATGATATGCTTTTTTTCTATCTTATTTCACAGGGTGTTTTTAACAATGGAATGAGAAAACAGGTAAAAAGGTTTGGTAAATAATAAAGACCTACATGGAAATAAGGAAATAGTATTATACAAAAGGCCGATACCATGAGTTGTATAATAAGGATTCAACTGGAGTTAGGAGAAAGTTCTACCCACTTATATCTGAAGGTCTGAAGTCTTATCTATTCCAAGTTAAGCAATATAAAAGTTCTCTACCCTGTACTTACATATGAATAAAACAGCCACTGGGTGATCATCTAAAAACTCCTTGATTTAAGATGGTTTTCTCCTTTGCCTGGCCTAGGGGCTATCGGGGCCTATCATTATAGCATTCAGTTGGACATAGGAGAGTAGACCAAATGCCAAGATGCCTGCTAGCAGATACTTCAGTTAAGGGCAAAGTGCGGACATTTCCAAGAGCAGAAAATGAAAGATACAAATATCTCAATCTGAGAAGAAAAGATTATACTGATTATAGAGTACACTAAGGTTAAGGCTGTCGAGGTTCTAATCCTAAATTTATTTAGTATCTCAGTTTCCTTGTCTGCAATTTCCAGCTGTTAATAGTATTGATTTTGCAGAGTCACTAAGTGAGGTAAGGCATTTAGCATAGAGTATTAAATAACTAATAGATATGAACAGGTACACTACATATTTGCAGAAATAAACTGTTGTTCCTAACAACGTTTCCTCCAACTTCCTACGGAAGTTTTGGTGATGAGCATATTAGAATGTGAAGCATATAAAATGGGGAGAAAGTTGTAAAATGAGCTATAAGAAGGTGTTGGTTAGTAAAGAAGAATAACAGGAAGCCTCCTCCCCATATTGCAGGTGTGACCAAATCACTCTTTGGAAAGACTGTCCCCATTCACATTCTTGACAGCAGATTATGGAAGTGCCTGTTTGCTACACACACAAAACAAATTCTTATTTCATAGAGAAAATCATATTTCATATTAATTATATTTCTACAGTTTCAAAGGATAGTTGACTTCTCATGTCTGTTGTTCATTTGTATTTCTTCTTTTGTGAACAAGCATAATTCTTAAAGAGGAAAAAAGAAGGTGTTTGTGACCTATGTCAGTAAGACTTGGTCAGAAACATACATCTTTGAGACAGACTTGAGAGCTTTTTGTTTGGCTCTCTGAACTTCTGTGGAAAATAAAATCTCCCAAGTTACTGAATACAGGCCAGGCTTTTTTTTTTTTTTTTTTTTAATCTTTCAAGTTGTTTCAGGCCATAAATACAGAAAAGGAGTTTCTGGCCTTACTACTAGAGCTTGTCTTATAGCTCATCCTAGTGTAGTTCTAAACTAGGCAGATTCTACAAGCAAAGTTCCTAGATTTGTATCCTGGCTTAATCACTCACTATCTATTAGAACCTAGGCAAGTTATTTAATCTGACTAGTCCTTTCTTTTCTCATCTGTAAAATGGGGATAATGAAATAGGGACACTGGAAGAATTCAATGAGACAGTGAATATGTGATAAGCAGAATAATGCCCCACTCCCCCAGAAATGTCCATATCCTAATTCCCAAAAGCATGTGACTATGTTGAGTTAGATATCAAAAGGAATATTGCAAATGAAATTAAGGTTATAGGTTTTTGAATAGGAGATTGTCCTGGATTATCTGGGTAGACATGATCTATTCACATGGGCCCTTAAAAGTAGAAGAGTAAAGCAAGAGTCAGACAGAGAACAAGTGACAAGAGGATTCCAAAGCTTGAGAGGGACTCAACACACTCCTGCTGGCTTTGAAGGTTGAGGAAAGAGACCACAGCCAAGGAATGTGGGTGGCCTCTAGAAGCCAGGAACAGTCCTAAGCTGATAGCAAAGAAACAGAGACTTCAGTATTACAACAGCAAGAAACTGAATTCTGCAAACAACCTGAATTTGTGGGAATCAGATTCTCCCCTAGAGACTCCAGAAAGGAATGCAGTCCTCCTGACACCTTGATTTTAGCCCAACAAAACCTTGTGTTGGACTTCTGACCTACTGAATAATAAATTTTTGTTGTATTAATCCTAAGTTTGTGGTAATGTGTTATAGCAAGCACAAACATAGAGAGAAAAAAAAAGGAAAGGTCGTAAAGAATCAAGTACTACTCAGAATGTGCCCAACACACAGTGAAAAGTAATTCAAATCCCACATTTTGATGATGGTGATGATGTAGATGAGAAGGGGAATGACAACAATGAACTTTTAGGATACATCTGAAATTATGAACATTAAACCTGTCTATAATCACAATATTAATTTTTTGAGGCATTCCTATGGATCAGATATCATAATTAAATTCCTTCTATATATTAAACTCTTTTACTTAATTCTCACGTCTATTTTATGAAGTAGATATCATTATCACCATTTTCATGAGATGAAACTAAAGCTTAGAGAATAAAAGTCAGCTTATCTTATACTAAATTCTGTTCTTGTCACCGCCCCGGTCTAAATACAGCTGCCTTTGCAGCCTATGTCTGAGCAGATCCACCCCTCCACACAGGATATGCTGAGACTTAGATCGCTGCCGCCGCCACTGCCGCCACAACTGCTGCTCTGACTTTTGGGTGAGCTTTGGATCTCATCCTGTGAGCTTATCCCCGGCTGGCCCTCTCTCAGGCTCCCCCC
>CAUYQG010009669.1:0-16241 GCA_963574415.1 Tarsius wallacei
CCTGGGAGGCTGAGGCTGAAGGATCCCCTGAGCCCAGCAGGTTCAGGCTGTAATGGCTGTGAGTGTGACACTGTACTGCAGCCTAGATGACAAAATGAGACTTTGACTCAACAACAGCAACAACAACAACAACAACAACAACCTGGGCTGGGTGAGATAGCTCACACCTGCAATCCCAGTACTTTGGAAGGAGGATTACTTGAGCCCAGGAGTTCAAGACCAGCCTGGGCAGCATAGCAAGACCTCATCTCTACAAAGAAATTAAAAATTTGCTGAGAGTGGTGGCACACACCTGTAGTCCCAGCTTCTTGGGAGGTTGAGGTGAGAGGATTGCGTGAGCCCAGGAGTACAAGGCTGCAGTGAGCTGGGATTGCACCGCTGCACTCCAGCCTGGGTGACATAGCAAGAACTCATCTCAAAAAGAAAAGAAAGAAAGAATGAATGACTCCAGTCTCTTTCAGACAATAAGTGAAATAATTTTGGTATCATCTATGGGTGTGGAGTTTTGATACCTACTGAAGGTGTGTGGAAAGTATGACCGGAAATGAACATGGAGGGGCCCAAAGGTAGACCATGCAATGCAGATGGCCTCCAGAAAAAAAAATTCAGGGTGGGGGCAGCCCAAAGAGGTTTCCTGAAGAAGGAAACTATGACTTAGTCCCTGGGGGAAAGTTTGGGTATTCTGGGAAATGAATTTTTTTTTTTGAGTCAGAATCTCACTCTGTCACCCTGGCCAGAGTGCAGTGGCATGATCAAGGCACACTGCAACCTTGACCTCCTGGGCTCAGGCAATCCTCCCACCTCAACCTCCTGAATAGCAGGGACTACAAGCACCTGCCACCACACCCAGCTAATTTTTTTTTTGAATTTTTTGTAGAGATGAGGTCTTCCTATGTTGCCCAGGTTGGTCTCAAACTCCTGGCCTCAAGCAATCCTCCTGCTTCAGCCTCCCAAAGTGACTTACAGGTATGGGTCACCGCATCTGGCCAGAATTTTTTTTAAGTAATCAAATAGCTCTTCATGTCTCCAAAAGCACTCCAGTGTCTTTGGGGAGAGAAGGCCCTGGGGAGTCGGCCGAAGCTAGGACCTCAGTGTGAAGGAGAGCCATGTGGTGGAATCTCATACTGTGGAGATGGTGTTCCCAGAAGGGGTTCTGGGAACACATCGGCCATCCACACTGGTGACGGGTTGCATGTCTCCAGTGCATCCAGCCTCTCGTGCTAAGACGCTTTCTTCCAGTGTCTACAGCATCAGCCAGCACCACCTGACAGCTGCGACTACACCCTTCCCACAGGACTGGAGTGTGTGAACAGAGCCTGGGTGGGTTCACTGTTGTTCTCACGTAGTCGCCGTATTCACAGTCCAGGTCATGGGAAGGCATGCGTTGTCCAGGCATGCACACGTTAAAGTTTTATTTGGCTCTGATAATTCAACTAATCGAGACACAAACTGTTTCAAATACAGAGCTTATTGCCTAGCGTAGCTTAATGCTATACAAATGAGCATTCTGCATGGCGTCTGGCATTTATTTATGTATTTATTCATTTGTTTGTTTGCTTGTTTTTGAGTTAGAGTCTCACTCTGTCATCCAGGCTGGAGTGCAGTGGCCCAGTCACAGCTACAGCAGCCTCAACCTGTTAGGCTCAGGTGCTCCTCCTGCCTCAGCCTCCCAAGTAGCTGGGACTACGGACATGCACAATCACGCTCAGTTAACGTTCTCATTTATTGTAGAGACAAGGTCGCACCAAGTTGCCCAGGCTGGTCTCTACCTCTTGGGTTCAGATAATCCTCTCACCTCTGCCTCCCAAAGTGTTGGGATTACAAGACGTGAGCCACCGCGCCTGACCATCTGGTACTTAAAATTAAATGTTGTCATTTTATTGTGTAAAATATCTAATCATTTACTTCAGTAAACTCAAGGATCTCCTGGATGCTTGGGCACAAGGACATCCCGGCAGGTCTCAATACTCAGGTAACCAGGCATCTGCTGGAATATAGGCTAAGGGCCGCCACGGGGATCCCAGGGGACCCCACGACTTGGTGGGATGGGAGTGTCAGTCGAAGCCTCCAAGGAGCTTGGTTTTTTTTTACTTGACATTCCTGTCCCAGTCCTTCAAAACCCAGCTCGAGACCAGTGCTGGGAGAAGTCCCCAACCTCTTGGTGGGAATATTCCCATGTTGTTGTCTTACCTCTCTCTTTGCGGGTGGCATCTGCCTGCACACCTGTGGGGGGCGACATCACACAGCAGTCAGGAGTGTGCACTGGGCAGGCAGCCCTGCTCAATCATCTCGCCTGTCTCCCTTGCCTGTTGGTGCTCTGGGACAGGTTCTGTGGCCTTCTTCTCTGTGTCCTACCTGAGAGCCCAACCACGCTCTGCCCTCCAGTGTCCAGCATGGACCCATGCACCACACACGGAAACATGTGTGCTGAATTGATAAGGGCCTACAGGTGCTCTGGGGCCAAATCTGGGTCCCTAGGGGTCATTTTTGAAATTTGTATTGTGGCCAGGCACGGTGGCTTATGCCTGGAATCCCAGGACTTTAGGAGGAAGAGGAGGCAAGAGGATTGCCTGAGTCCAGGGGTTCTAGACCAGACTGAGCAACAAGGCGAGACCTGGTCTCCACAATAAATCAAAATATTAGCCAGACATGGTGGCACACGTTTGTAGTTCCAGTTAGTTGGAAGGCTGAGGTGGAAGGATCAACTGAGCTCAGCAGGTTGAGGCTGCGGTGGCCATGAACATGTCACTGCACTCCAGTCCAGGTGACAGAGTGAGACTCTGACTAAGAAAAAAAAATGTATATTGTGACTGGGCACAGTGGCTCATGCCTGTAATCTCAGCACTTTTGGAGATAGAGGTGGGAGGATTGCTTGAGCCCAGGAGTTAGAGATCAGCTTAGGTAACATAGCAAGATCTCATCTCTACAAAAAATAAACACATTAGTCATGCATGGTGGTATGCGCCTGTAGTCCGAGGTACACAGAAGTCTGAGGCAGGAGGTTCCCTGAGCCCAGGAGGACAAGGGCACAATGAGCTGTGATCATGCCACTGTACTCTAGCCTGGGCAACAGAGTAAGACCTCAACTCAATAAATAAATAAGTAAATAAGTAAATAAATAAATACAAGCATATTGCCTCCATAGGTTTTTCATTGAAAAAGTAAAAACAAATAAAAATGCACAGACACCAACATTTACATCAAATGCTTACTTAGATATATGCTATTGTTAAATGATACCTAATATTTATTGAGCACTTACTACATTCCAGGCAGTTAGCTAAGCATGTTAACAAATTATGTTGCTTAAATCTCACTTAAAATCTACAAGGTGGCCTGACGCAGTGGCTTACACCTGTAATCTCAGCACTTTGGGAGGCAGAGGTGAGAGAACTGCCTGAGTCCAAGGGTTTGAGATCAGCCTGGGCAACTTGGCGAGACCTCATCTCTACAATAAAAAAGAAACAAATTAGCTGGGCATGGTGACTCATGCCTGTAGTTACAGCTACTTGGAAGGCTGAAGGCAGAAGGATCGCCTGAGCCCAGCAGGTTGAGGTTTTGGTGGCCGTGAGCGTGCCACTGTACTCCAGCCTGGGTGGCAGAGTGAGATTCCAATTCAAAAAAAAAAATCTACAAGGCACTCTTTTACTCTTACAGGAAGTCTGAAAGTTTGCCATGTACCTATTTTCCCTAGTAAAGCATTGTTAATAAAATTAAGTTTTGCCCAGCACAGTGGCTTATACCCATAATCCCAGCGCTTTGGGAGGCAAGGCTAGAGGATTGATTGACTAAGCCCTGGGGTTCGAGATCAGCCTGGGCAACTTGGTGGGACCTCATCTCTACAATAAATAAGAAGAAAATTAGCCAGGCGTGGTGGAGCGTGCCTGTGTTCCCATTACTTGGAAGGCTGAGGCAGAAGGATCACCTGAACCCCAGCAGGTTGAGCCTGCAGTGGCCATGAGTGTGCACTCCAGCCTGGGCAACAGAGTGAGATCCCGACTCAAAAAAAGAAAAATTAAGTTTTAAACTACTTCCATACAATACATTTAGATTGCATATTATTCTGAGGCCCTTTCTTTCTTCAGTGTGCCCTAACTGCAGTGGCTTCGTACTTGTTCACATTATAATTGTAAAGTTACCATGGGCATTGAGCGGGAAGTCCTTTGTGCCTTCATAATAGAAGCTCTCTCTGCCCTCTCACGGGTGCGCACACAGTGCAGTCAGCCACGTTGCTGGAACCATCGGGTCAAACCATCATTACAATAATTATTATTTATGTAGTACCATAAACGCATCCACTGCCTGAGTCATAATCATAGCAGTTAGAGACAGAAAATAGCAATTATAGACCAAGTCAGTCCCAGCACACGCATGCCAGTCAGACCCAGCAGACAGGGTCTGAGGACGCCTTCCATGGGGCAATTCTAGGCATACGGCATCGCTGAGGTCCTGGGTCTCACCCTCTTCACTCCTGTGTGGTTTGCGCTGGTTCGTGCACTTGTGCTCACCCACATGACACCATGTCTGTGCTGTCTGCCATGTGTCTGCCTCTGGCTAGGAACAAACTTCTACAAGATGGTTCTGCCTTCCAGGAGCCCCCAATGCTGGAAGAAAGACCAAGACGGACCCGCTTGGAGCCCGCCCCAGGGCCTCACCCTCCAAGAGGGGGGCCCTGCACACCTGCAGACATGCTATCCTGTGTATCCCAAGAAGTAGTGGTCACCACGCCCTTGACTGGATGCTCACATGTTACTCTGCGTAAACCACCATCCTCATCCCTGCAACAGATGATGGGGTAGAAGTGACTATTGTTCCATCCTGCAGAGGATGGAGATGAGACCTGGGAAGGTTGAGTAGCCTTGTCTCCAGCGGCCTCCACCCTCTCCCAAGACCCCTTCTCTACAGTAAATGTCTCCTGGAGTGGGGCATGGTGGTGTGTACTTGTAATCCCAGTTACTCGGGAAGCTTAGATGGGAGGATGGCTTGAGCCCAGGAGTTTGAGGCCAGCCAGGGAACATAGTGAGATTCTGTCTCAAAAATAAAAAACAAATATATATACATATAAATGTATATTTAAGGAGCTTTAAGTGTCCAAGGGTGCTTTGAAGGGACCAAGACCAACAGAGGCTCACAGATGTACAGGGCCCTCTCTGCAATGCCGTTGTGCCCAGGTGAGGGTCCCAGGACTGGGCTGGATGGATCTCCTATCCTGGGTCCGCCTGCAGGCTGCCTCCCATGCCCGCCTGCATGCTTATAGCCCTTCCCTCTGCGGAGTCCTGGCTGCAGAACCACCCTGAGGCTGGGGTCTGTGTGGACTCAATAGCTGCACCCCACAAATCCTGCAGCACATCCTCCAACACTGCCTCCCCACCCCTGCCTGGCCCTCCCAGGCCTCACTTTGAGTCCACACTCAACGCCTCCAAGAGACAGTCTCCTGAGGCAGCACAACGCCTCCAAGAGACAGTCTCCTGAGGATCCCCCTCAAATAGCCACATGTGTGCCCCTTGTCCTGGGGCAGGGACATCCTTTACCTCTCAAAGGGGACCTACCTGCCCAAAGCCTGTAAAACAGTTTCCTGGAGCACCCGTCTTTAGTTGGGACACATATTCACTACATTGCAGTTTCTGCCCAGAAGGGTTTCATGACAGTGAGAGTATTTATGCATCAGAAGGGCTCCTAGCGTGGCAGTGCCCCTATAGTCCCAGGTGGTGGAGAGGCTGCAGTGGGAGGATCTCTGGAGCTCAGGAGGTTGAGGCTGCAGTGAGCTGTGATGGTGCCACTGCACTCCATCCTGGGCGAGATCCTGACGCAAACATACACAAGCATGGAAGGCGCCTGACTCTGGGCTTCCATCTCTGGTGAGCCTTGTCATGGATCCTTCCTTAGAGGGGGTGCTGAGGGGACCCCTTGGTGCCCCACAACTCTGGCTCTGTTGCCTGTGGCCCTCCCACCAAGATATCCTGCTTCCTGAAAGAGGACTGGTGACGGCTGGACCAGGGGACGAGCATCCGCCCTGCTGCCTTCCTCCCTTAAATAGAATGAGGGCGGCACCTGTTGGGGGAGCACAGGGGGTGAAGGGGGTCCTTCAGGACAGCCTTGCTCTAAGCATCTCACCTCCCCTTACCCAAGATCCGGCTGCCAATGCCTTCCTGTGGACACTGATTTCTGGATCCACACGTGCCAATGGTTAGAAGCCCTCTTGATGTTACTCTGGGAACCTCTAAGGTGTGCTGCGCCTCCTTGGGCAGACTGCTTGGGTCACCGAGCCATTGCTTCTTCAGCCTACCAGTGATTGCAAGGTGACTCAATGGCTGTCAACAAGCATAAAACAGAGGACAATGACAGTGCATCATCCTTGTTGCTGCTGGTCTCTCTCGGCCCCTGGTCACCAGATAGGAGAGTACATCGTTAGTTGGAAGCTGTCCCTTGGTGTAGTCAGTGGTTCCCTCAGGCTGGTGCCCTCTCATGGGCCCTCAGAGGAAGGCTAGGGCCAGACACGATGCTGATCACTGTGAGTCAAATGTAAATGAAGTGGAAACCAAACATCCTAAAAAACACACACACCCAGTAATTTTGAGCTTTATTGAAAATTGGACTCAAATTTATTCTCTTATCAGGCATTTTCCCTACAGTGAATTAATCCAAAAGTCTGTATTAACCACTGCCAGGGTCTGAATATGTCCTCCAAAATTCATATGTAGAAAATTACTGGCCAGCTGAGTGCAGTGGCTCACGCCTATAATCCCTGAACTTTGGGAGGCAGAGGCAAGAGGATCACCTGAGACCAGCTTGGTGAGACCTTGTCTCTACAATAAATCAAAAAGTTAGCCAGGCGTGGTGGCACATGCCTATAGTTCCAGCTACTTGGAAGGCTGAGATGGAAGGATCCCCTGACCCAGCAGGTCAAGGCTGCAGTGACCGTGAGGGTGCTCTTGCACTCCAGCCTGGGCGACAGAGTGAGACTGCAACTCACACACACACACACAAAAAGAGGAGAAAATTATGGATCAATGTGCCAGCATAAAGAACAGCGGAATTTGGGGGTGATTAGGTCATGAGGGAGCCTCATGCCTGTGATTAGTACCCCTATCAAAAAGGCTTCAAAGCTCCTGGTACCTTTGCCCTCCCTTTTTTGCCTGTGAGGACACAGCAAAGACACCATCTTGGAGCAGGGGAGAGCCCTCGCCAGACACTGACCCTGCTGGTGACTTGGTCTTAGACTTCCCAGCTTCTGAACCTGTGAGAAATAAATTATGTTCTTTATAAATTACCCAGTCTAGCTGGGCTCGGTGGCTCAGCCTATAATCCTGCGCCTTGGGAGGCTGAGGTGAGTGGATTGCCTGAGCCCGCGGGTTCGAGACCCGCTTGGGCAACTTGGCAAGACCTCATTTCTACAATAAATCAAAAATCAGCTGGGCGTGGTAGCGCGCGCCTGTAGTTCCAGCTACTTGGAAGGCTGACTGCGGAAGGATCGCTGGAACCCAGCAGGTTGAGGCTGCGGTGGCCAGGAACGGCCACTACACTCCAGTCTGGGCGACAGAGTGAGACTCCAACTCAAAAAAAAAAAAAAAAAATCACCCAGTCTAAGACATGTTGTTATAGCAGCCTGAACAGCCGCCATGCAGGTCAAGAGTCGATTATAAGAAGTTGTCCTTGACCTCAAGGAGTTCAAGTCTAACTGGGGGAGATGACCAACAGAGGAAGGAATTCTAAGCAATGTCAATAGCTTTGAATGTCACCTGTGGGAGAACCCGATGGGAAACTGGGCCCAGGACGCAGATGGACCATTGGCCTGACGTGCCGTCACCAAGGGGCCTGCATGAGCTCCCGGAGGAGCCCTGAGGTCAGTCCCCATGGCTGCCTGGAAACCTTGTGCTGCCCATCCCAACAGCTCAGAGTCTCCTCAGGGGAAGGGCTCCACGTTTCATTCCCTCCATTCCCATTTTAGCAGAATTGGCCAGAATGTGTGGCCTCTGGAGCTGGGCTCTGGGTTTGAATCCTGGCTGTGCCACTTCTGGCTGTAACCTTGGATGTGTTACTTGAACTCTCTGTGGTCCAGTTTTCTCGTCTGTAAATTGAGTCCAGTCACATAGGGCTGTTATGAAGAGTAAATGGATCCTTCATGTCAAGGACCTGGAAAATGGCTGATGCACCTTGAATGTTCCATGTGGGGTGACTGTTAGCACAGCGACTTGCACTTGGCCAAGGAGTATCTCTTTGAGCAGACTGTAGAGACATGAAGAGCAGTGTGTTAACACCTCAGCCTTGGGACGTACTGACATGACAGCTCACTGAACACCCAAGTGGCACTAGAGACACATGGGGAGCAAGATAGACTGGGCCCTCAGGACACCAGTGCAGAAACAAGATACGGCAGACTCAGAGCCCTCCATGATGATCAAGCCGGCCACTTGGATTCTCTCTCCTTTTAAATTAGTAGAATCTACTTTTCAGAGCAGTTTTAGGTTTATGTAAAAATTGAGTGAACAGCACCTAGGGTCCCCACATCCTCCCCAACCTGGGTCTCCCAACGCCTCTACATCTCACACGAGGGTGGGGCATTCCTGGCAGGGAATGAAGCAGTACTCGCCTGCTGTCATTAACCAAGGCCACAGTCATGCTGGAATTCCCTCAGTGTTGTGCAGCACTGTGGGTTCTGAAAGGCATCTGGCCACCATCCACCCTTGTGGCTTACAGAACAGCCAGGTTCCGCCTCCTTTCCAATCCCATCCCCTACTACATCACCCCAACAGCCGAGCTCCACCTCCTTGCCTCCTTGCCTCCTTGCCACCTATCCTGCCTCCTTCCAAATCCCATCCCCCATCACATCACCCCAATATCCATGCACCACCCCCATGCCGCACCTCTTTCCAGATTTCATCCCCTATCACGTCACCCCAACATCCATGCTTCCCCATCACCCCACGTCTCCTTCCAAATCCCATCCCCCACTACATCACCCCAATATTCATGCTCCGCCACCCTCCTGTGCCTCCTTCCAGATCCCATTCCCCATCATATCACCCCAAAATCCATGCTCCGTCCACCATCCTGCACCTCCTTCCACATCCCTGGAGGCACTGACCTTTGTCATGTCTCTATGTTTTTCCTTTTTCCGAAATGTCACATGTCTAGAATCACAGTGTGCAACCTTTACAGTCTGGCTACTTTTAGAAATATGCAGGTACATGTCCTTCATGTCTTTCCATGAGTTGGTAGATTATTTATTTTCCTTATTTGTTTGGTGAAGTCATCACATAGGGTCCCTTCCATCACTGAGTAACATTGTATTTTACAGATGTACCACAGTCTCTCCACTCACCTATCAAAGGACATCTTGGTTGTTTCTGGTTTGGAGGATTATGGGTAAAGCTACTAGAAGTATTCACAAGCAGGTTTTGGAGGAGATATGTTTTCAGCCGTTTGAGGTAAAAGCCTAGGAGCACAACCATGGATCATGTGGTGGCACTAAGTGTCACCTTGTGAGAAATGGTCCCCCTGTGTCCACAGTGGCTGTGTGTTCTGCCTTCCTGCAGCCGGTGGAGTTCCTGCTACCCTAGTCCTCGTCAGCATGTGACTGTCAGTGTCAGGACTTTGACCATTCTAACAGGCGTGCAATGGGATCTCACTGGTGAGTTAGTTTGCATTTCCTTCATGGCATATCATGTCCCATGTTTCATGTGTGTCTTCATCTTCATGGGTGAGCTGTCTATTCTGGTCTTTTGACCATTTTTAAATTGAACTGTTCCTTTTTCTATTGTTGAGTTTTAAGAACTCTTTGTATTTGGATTCAAATCCTTTATCAGATCCATGTTGTACAAAGAACTTCTCCCAGTCTCATCTTTTATTCCCTTAAGAGTCATATTACTTTGAATGCAGGTAAACTCTTCATATCCCTGGGGTGCAGCACAGTCCTGGGCTGTGGCTTTGGTACTAGCTTCTGTCAGGAAATGAATGAGGAAGAAAGAGCAGAAAACAGAGAGAAACACATTGAGGACCTCAGGACAGTCTGCAGAGCTCACCTGGGGACATTCAGGACAGACTGCAAGGTTTACCTGTGAATATTCAGGACTGTCTGCAGGGCTCACCTGGGGACATTCAGAACAGTCTACAGGGCTCACCTGGGGACAGTCAGGACAGTCCGCAGGGCTCACCTGGGACATTCAGGACAGTCTGCAGGGCTCACCTGGGAATGGTCAGGACAGTCTACAGGGCTCACCTGGGGACATTCATAGCCACAGTGGCCACAAGTGTGGAAGAATCCTACCAGACTATTTTTGTAATTAAAAGTTATAATAAATCATGTGAAGTCATGCATATTAATTAGCTTGATTCAGCCATTTCAAATTTGAAAACATCTGTTGTATACCATAAATATATACAATTTGTATTTGTTAATTTAAAAAGATTTTAAAAATTAGAATAAATATGCTCAAAAGCATCAGATGGGCCAGGTGCAGTGGCTCACACCTGTAATCCCAGCATTTTGGGAGGTGGAGGCGAGAGGATTGCCTGAGTGCAGGGGTTTGAGACCAGCCTGGGCAACTTGATGAGCCTTCCTCTCTACAATAAATCAAAAAATAAGTTGGACGTGGTACTTCCAGCTACTTGGAAGGCTGAGGCGGAAGGATCGCCTGAGCCCATCAGGTCAAGGCTGTAGTGGCTGTGAGTGTGCCACTGCACTCCAGCCTGGGCAGCAGAGTGAGACTCCAACTCAAAAAAAAAAAACAAAACGTATCAGATAAATTACATTGAATGGGGTTTCATTAGGAAAAGTTCTAAATAAATATTTGGAATAAAGGCTGGGTTTTTTTGTCTCTGCTTGTACATCTGTTGAGTCTCTTTGCCTGAGAATGAGCCTCTGGCTTTTTTTTTTTTTCCTCGGGTTGGAGTCTCATTGTCACCCAGGCTAGAGTGCAGTGGCATGCTCATGACTTGACCTGCTGGGCTCAGATGATCTTTTTGCCTCAGTCTCCCAAGTAGCTGGAGCTACGGGCGTGCACCACCACACCCAGCTCAAACCCCTGGGCTCAAGCAGTCTTCTTGTCTCTGCCTCCCAAAGTGCTGGAATGACAGGCATAACCCACTGCACCCGGCTAAGCCTCTGAATTTAACATGGTGCTCTGGGAGCATGTCCTCAAAAGGGCAATTAATCCTGGAAGGGCTGTTCTAAATCCCACTTCCTGGCTGCACTGACAGAAATGCAGCCTGGGAACCCTCACCTCATCCCAAGAACCCTCACAATGCCGGTTGGCCCCCCATGTTGGTGGCCTCGCCTGCACCTACGAGCAGCCAGGCTGCCTGGCCAATGTGGCAGTCGCTCTCTGCTGGCTGTCCGGGGAGGGAGGAAAAGGAGACCCACAGGAAGGAACTGGGCATGGCAGCAGCCGGCTGAAAGTCTTCCAGGGACATTTGAAACACTGGCGACGGGAGACAGGGGTTTTCTTAATGAGCACAGGCAGCCAACGTCCCAGCTCATACTTTGGAAGGAAAACAGCTTCCCAGAGCAAGCAGCTCGGCCCTGGAGGGGTTCAGACACAATTTCAGACCCCGACCCGAGAGCTGGCTCCAAAAGCCCTTGCTCAGACCACCCAGCCTGGCATCTGCCTCAAGGCAGCTTGCATGATATTTCGGCCTCCAGAGAGTCCTCAGGTTCTCCTGTCAAGGTGTCTTGTCAGTCGCTGGTAAAGACACCACCAGGTGGAGGAAGACACGATCTTTCCAGCAGAGGAAACATAAAGAGTAAATTTTTCCACACATCTGCACTCAAGAGTTCACTTAAAGAAAAAACCCTGTAAAGATTATGGAAAATTCCAAGTTAACTGTACTTCTTTTAAAAACCTAGTGAATGTTTTGCTGGAAAAGTCACACTTAAAGAAGTGGTCTCTGAAGTCCCTGGGGAGAGAGAAATACTTTTCTGGTTGGAATTGGAGTCTCATTCTGTCACCAAGACTGGAGTCCAGTGGCACGCTCACGGCCACATCAGCCTGCTGGGCTTAGGCAATCCTTCCGCCTCAGCCTTCCAAGTAGCTGGAACTACAGGCGCATACCACCATACCCAGCTAATTATCTGATTTATTATAGAGATGAAGTCTCACCAGGTTGGCCAGTCTGGTCAGGCAGTCCTCTCACCTCCACCTCCCAAAGTGCTAGGATCACAGGCGTGAGCCACTATGCCAGGCAGCTTGCATGATATTTCTGCTGGGCAATGTGGATCCAGGCCACGGTCAGCAAACGTGGTCTATGGACCAAACCTGGCTCACCACTTGCTTTTGTCAGTAAAGTTTTATTGGAACACAGCCGTGCTCATTGGTTATGTAGTGCCTGTGGCTGTTTTGTGCTGGAAGAGCAGAGCTGAGCAGTTGCAACAGACACTGTGAACCACATGGCTCAGATATCTACTGCCTGGCCCTTGACAGTAGAAGCGTGCTGACCTCTGACCCAGAACATATAGCATGGAAGTGTTGTCTATGAGTACTGTTCTAGTCCATAGTTCTCTCAGGGCATCTCTGCCAAATATTCTCTCTCCGATTTAATTGACTCAGTGCATGTGGAAGGATGTATGTAGTGCTGTTGTAACAGTTACTGAATCTTTTTGTTGTTGTTTTTATGAGTTGGGGTCTCCCTCTGTTGCCCAGGCTGGAGTGCAGTGGCACAATCACGGCCACCACAGCCTCGACCTGCTGGGCTCAGGCAATCCCTCCACCTCAGCCTTCCAAGTAGATGGAACTACAGGCGTGCACCACCAGGCCCAGCTAATTTTTCTTGATTTATTGTAGAGATGAGGTCTTGCCATGTTGCTCAGGCTGGCCTCAAACCTGTGGGCTCAGGCATCCTCTCACCTCAACCTCCAAAAGTGCTGGGCTTGTAGGTGTGAGTCACTGTGCCCGGCTAGTCACTGAATTTAGTGTCTACAGTTATCCCTCCCAATATCCTCGCCTCTCCTTTTCTTTTAGTTTTGTGGTTTGTGTATTTTATGAATTGATACATTCCACTTCCTGATCTGTAAAGTGCAGTGACATTGCCTTGCCTGGGCTGGTAGCTATGATGGTGCCGGTCACATGTCACCATGCACCCACTGAGGCTCACATCTGCTGTTCAGGAACGTTCTCCTAGCCTCTGCAGCCCAGAACTGTCTTCACTCCCTCCATCCACTCATCCTGAGGCTTAACCCCCAGCGACAGCCAGCCTGGGCCGGGGGTGGAGGCTGGGTGGAGCAGCCCACAGGAGCCTAATGATGGGTCCTTGGGGACAGGCAGGAAGACAGTAGGATCATAAGTTCTGCAGACCCAAAACACCGAGGGGCACTGGAGCCTTGGAGGGGCAGCAGGAAGCCAGAACCAGAGAGAAAGGAGGCTCTGTACCCAATACAAGACAAACACAAGCTGAGTATCCCGCATCCCAAATATTGTGGTGACATGTGTTTTGGATTTGGGATTTTTCAGATTTTGGAATATAGATGAGATACACGTGTCCACAATGAGATATCCCAGGTGGGACCAAATTCCAAATGCAGCATTCATTCATGTCTCTTGGAGTCAGGGCCTCATTCTGTCACCCAGGCTAGAGGGCAGTAGCACGCTCACGGTTCACCACAGCCTCACTCTCCTGGGCTCAAACAATCCTTCCATCTCAGTCTCCTGAGTAGCTGAGACTACAGGCATGCATCACTATGCCCACCGGGCTCATTTTTCTGATTTTATTTTAGTAGAGATAGGTCTCGCTATGTTCCCAGGCTGGCCTTCAACTCCTGGGCTCAGGTGATTCTCCTGCCTTCACTGGCCTCCCAAAGTTCTAGGATGGCAGTTGTGAGCCACTGTGCCTGGTGTTTCATGTTTCATATACACTTTACACACCTAGCCTGAAGGCAATTTCATGCAATATTTTAAAGACTTATGCAACACATCACATGAGGTCAGGTGTGGATTTTCCACTTAGAACGTTATGTCGGTGTACTCAGAAAGACCTGGGCATGCTAGGTGTAGTCAATTGTGCCTGTCATCCCAGCACTTTGGGATCGGGAGGTGGGAGGATTGCCTGAGCCCAGGGTTTCAAGACCTGCCTGGGCAACTTGGTGAGACCATGACTCTACAATAAACCAAAAAAAAAAAAAAAAATGAGTTGGGCATGGTGGCGCATGCCTATAGTTCTAGCTACCTGGGCTTTGGAGCCCCGCATGTTGGAGGTATGCAGCCTGCACTGAATCATTGTTGCCACAGGCTGGAGCCCAGGCTCCTGATTCTGCTTGTTTCTGGAGGATTTTCCCAAACTTCTTTTTTTGAGCTGGAGTCTCGCTGTCACCCAGGCTGGAGTGCAGTGGCACACTCACGGCCACCACAGCTTCGATCTGCTGGGTTCAGGTGATCCTTCCGCCTCAGCCTTCCAAGTAGCTGAAATCACAAGCGCGTGACCATGCCCGGCTAATTTTTTTATTTATTGTAGAGATGAGGTCTTGCCAAGTTGCTCAGGCTAGTCTCGAACCCTTGGGTTCAGGCAATCCTCTTGTCTCCACCTCCCAAAGTGCTGGGATTATAGGCGTGAGCCACCGCTCTGGCCATTTTCCCAAACTTAAAGAGGCGGTCTAACTCCTCCTTCCCAGCAGATCTCAGGGTTCGTCCTGTCAGTCTGATCACTGGTCTGATAGGAAGGCCAGAGTTGTCTGCAGAAACAAAATTCAAATCATGCTAATCAAGAACTGGGAAGTCAAATTGGCACTGATAGCAGCAAGTGTCCTGAGATAAGAGAAGGCCTCCCACTTCCTGGAAGAAAGAAATGTGTTTTTGTTTCATTTGTATTTATTTTAGAGATGGTGCCTTACTCTGTTGCCCAGGCTGGAGTATAGTGACGCCATCAGGCTCACTGCAGCCTCAGCCTCCAGGGCTCAGGGCATCCCCCTGTCTCAGCCTCCCTAGTAGTAGCTGGGACCTCAGGCAAGCATCATTATTCCCGGCTAATTTCTTTCTTTCTTTCTTTTTTTTTTTTTTTTTTGAGTCGGAGTCTTACTCTGTCACCCAGGCTGGAGTGCAATGGCATGCTCACAGCCACAGCAGCCCACCTGCTGGGCTCCGGTGATCCTTCTGTCTCAGCCTTCCAAGTAGCTGGAACCACAGGTGCACACCATCACACCTGGCTAATTTTTTGATTTATTGTAGAGGTCTCACCATGTTTCCCAGGCTGGTCTCGAACTCATGGGCTCAGGCAATCCTCTAGCGTCTGCCTCCCAAAAGTGCTGGAATGACAGGCATGAGCCACCATGCCTGGCTTCTTCTTTCTTCTTTTTAAGAGACAGTGTCTCACTGTGTTGCCTCAGACTCCTGGGCTCAAGTGATCCTCCCACCTCAACCTTCTGAGTAGCTGGGATTACAGGCATGAGCTACCACTCCCAGCTTCTTGGTTTGGAATTCTAGCTCCCCCTAGCTGTGTGACTGTGGTTGAGTTACCTAACCTCTCTGAGTCTCAATTGTATCACATAGGTGTGTGAGGATTAAAAGAGATCCGTGCTTTCAGGGCACTTCACATAGTGCTATGACCAGTATCAATTACTATCCTTAAGCCCAAAGAATGCCTGAAGTTCGGCTCAGTGTCTTTTGGGCCTTAGATGCAGGTATTAAGGACTAATTCTTCAGGGGTGGATGGTCTGGACTTGGCACACATCCTGAGACACAGCCTGGCTGGGTGGGGAGGGGGTCCAGGAGGGGCCTGGATAGCGGGGATGGCTCACTAGGCCTTCCTGCACCATCCACTCAGCCTTCAGCGGCACCTCAACACACTCGTGTGGCTTGAACAAGGCGACAGAGGTTACCAAGGCACTAGGCTGCCACTGAGAAAAGCCGGTGCTGGAAGGTTCTGACTCCTCTTCTCACATACAAAGGCTGAACTGGCAACCAGCCCACGTCTCCTCATGTGTGCCATGCGTCATCTCAGATGCACAACACTGCAGTTTATTCTCCCCTGAGAAAGAGCCCAGGGTAATGGAAGTCAACTCCAAGTTCAAACGTCTGACAGTGACACCGATGTGGTAGCTGCCTTGTGCTGAGTCGCCTGCAGCTTCCAGCTTCTTTTCCGCAATTCCTGCCACTCCAGCAAATGGAGGCAGAAGCAGAAATGCTTCGAGGAGGCTGGGGAAGTTTTACTTCTTTGCATTCCCAAATGCACTGCCTGCCTTGTAGGAGACTAATTTAAATAATGGGTTTCAAATATTCTTTTTTTTTTTTTAGTCAGAATCTCACTCTGTTGCCCAG
>CAUYQG010009670.1:0-10928 GCA_963574415.1 Tarsius wallacei
CGCTCCCGGCCACCGCAGCCTCGACCTGCTGGGCTCCGGCGATCCTTCCGCCTCAGCCTTCCGAGTAGCCGGAACTACAGGCGCGCGCTACCACGCCCGGCTAATTTTTTTGAATTATTGTAGAGATGAGGTTTCGCCTGCCCAGGCGGGTCTCGAACCCGCGGGCTCAGGCAATCCACTCACCTCAGCCTCCCAAGGCGCGGGATTACGGGCTGAGCCACCGAGCCCGGCAACAATTTTTTTTTAAAGAATTCTGTTTATATTACTGGGGAATGGTGAAAGAATCAAAATCTGGTCACTGGCATACTTGATGCTACTAAGATATAATTGCTTCTAAGCCCTCTCAGCTGACAGAATAAGGAAATATTTGTGTGCATGCTGTACCATGTATATACACACATCTATAAATATTTATATATGCAATTGTCTATTTCTACATTAAATGAAACATGAGCTCATGCTGATGCGTTGAGCTCTAAGCCATTATCACATGGAGCATTCTAGCCTCTTCTCCTTATCTGTGAATACCCACTGCAACAGAAAGAAACTTGGCTCTGACTCTTCCATCTATTTACTTAATTCTCCAATTCTATTATGCAAGTATAGCAATACCAAAATCGCTACCTCAAATCCCTAGGGGAAACAACTTTATCAACTAAAGAACAGTGCTTATGTACAATTTTTTTGCTTTTAGTATTACAGACTCCATTTGTTTCCAAAGGTGCTTAGGTCAGCACCCCTTTCCCAGACATCTTTCAGTGAGATTGTTTCATGTTTTTTTTTTTTTTTGAAAGCAGGATTTATTTGGAGGACAGAAAAGCTCCCACAGTGAGTGGGGACCAAAGGGGGTGCCCTGTTTTGTGTTTTTATTGTGCAGTTACACTGTCACATTTTGCACTTAATCCTAAACTCCTAAATTATTTTCTTACTCCTAAACTATTTTCTGAACTCCTAAATTATTTTCTAACTTTTTTATTTTTTGTTTTTTTTTTTTTTGAGTTGGAGTCTCACTCAGTCGCCCAGACTGGAGTGCAGTGGCCGCACCGGGCCACCGCAGCCTCGACCTGCTGGGCTTCGGAGATCCTTCCACCTCAGCCTTCCAAGTAGCAGGAACTACAGGCGCACGCTACCACGACTGGCTAATTTTTTTTTTTTTTTTTTTTTATTGTAGAGATGAGGTCTCGCCAAGTTGCCCAGGCGAGTCTCGAACCCGTGGGCTCAGGCAATTCACTCACCTCGGCCTCCCAAGGCGCGGGATTACAGGCTGAACCACGGAGCCCAACACTTCTTATTGATTAAGAGTTTTTTGTGCTATAAGACCTATATGGGTTTTCAATAATTCATAATTGTGTATTAACAATTACAATATCATATATAGAAATCATATAGAAATATTATATATAGTTTTTAATCATGTTTTTAAAAAATTCCCAAACTTCGCTTAATTGACCCACTCTACTACCCCCCAGACCCTTGAAAACCACTGATCTTTTTTTTTAAATGACTATAGAACTTGGGGATACTGACTTATAGATAAGTAATTTAGTAATTTTAATAGACCTAAAGAAACGACCTTTTAAAATTAATTTAATTTAAAATTCAAGGGATACATGTGCAGGTTTGTTATGTTGGGTATACTGCGTGATGATAAAGTTTGGCTTCTATGGAGACTGTCACCCAGATAATGAGCATAGTACTCAATGGTGGTTTTTCAACCCTTTCCCTACTCCCTCCCTCCATCCTTCAGGAGTCTCCAGTGTCTGTGGCTCTCATTTTTATGCCCCTATGCACCCAGTGTTTACCTCTCACTTTAAGTGAGAAATTGTAGTATTCAGTTTTCTCTTTCACTGATAATTCACTTAGAATGATGGCCTCCAGCTACATTCATGTTGCTGCAAAGAACATGATTTTGGTTTTTTTTATGACTGTATAGCTTTCCATGGAGTAAATTAGATTGTTTTCTCATTGTTGAGTGTTAAGAGTTCTTTATGTATTTTGGATAAAAGTTCTTTATCAGATATGCATTTTGAAAATATTTTATCCACCGGGCTCGGTGGCTCAGCCTGTTATCCCGTGCCTTAGGAGGCTGAGGTGAGTGGATTGCCTGAGCCTGTGGGTTCGAGACCTGCCTGGGCAAGCGAGACCTCATCTCTACAATAAATCAAAAAATTAGCCGCGCGTGGTAGCACGCTTGTAGTTCCAGCTACTTGGAAGGCTGAGGCGGAAGGATCGCCAGAGCCCAGCAGGTCGAGGCTGCGGTGGCCGGGTGAGGTCACTGCACTCCAGTCTGGGCGACAGAGTGAGACTCCAACTCAAAAAAAACAAACAAAAGAAAATGTTTTATCCGAGTTTGTAGCTTGTCTTTTTGTTCTCTCAACAGTATCTTTCACAGGGAAAACATTTTTAATTTTCATAAAGTTCAACTTACCAATTTTTTTCTTATATGGATTATATTGTTAGTATGGTATCACCAAACACAAGGTCATATAGACTTTCTCCTGTATTTTCTGCCAGAAGTTTTATAGTTTTGCATTTTACATTTAGGTCTATGATCCATTTTGGTTATTTTTTATAAAAACTATTAAAGTCTGTATGTGGATTAATTTTTTCCAAAAGGTCATAGACTTGTTCCAGCAATATTTATTGAAAAGTTAATCCTCTCTCCATTAAATAGACTTTGCTCTTTGCCAAAGAACAGTTAACTCTGTGTAAGTCTATTTCTGGTATTGCTATTCTGATCCATTGACTTACGTGTGTATTCTTTTACTAATGCCATACAGTTTTGATTACTATTGCTTTATAGAAAATCTTGAAATCCAGGAATGTGAGTACTCCAATTTTGTTCTTCATTAGTATTGTGTTGTCTATCCTGTCTTCTGCCTTTCCATATGAATTTTAGAATCAGCTTGTCAATATCTATAAAATACCTTGCTGTGATTCTTATTGGAACTGTGTTGAATCTACAGATAAAGTTAGAAAAAATTAACATCTTAACAAAGCTCTCTTCCAATCCATGAATAATGAATATCTCTTCATCTGTTAATATCTTTTCTGATTTCTTTCATCAGAATTTTATGGGGTTTTATATATATATCCTACACCTATTTTGTAAAAAATACACCTAAACATTTCATTTGTTTTGGGGCAATTTAAATGGTGTTTTTAAAATTTCAAGTTCCAATTGGTTAATGAGTGTATACAGAAAAACAGTTGACTTTTGTATATTAAACTTGTATCTTATTTTCCTGATATATTTATTTAGTTCCAGAAGTATTTTTGTCAATTATTTGGCATTTTCTACACAGACACTCATATCATCTGTGAGCAGACACAGTTTTATTCTTCCTTTTTACAAAGACTTCCAGTGCAATGTTGAAGAAGAGAAATGAGAGAGTAAATCCTTGCCTCATTCCCGATCTTATGGGAAAGACATTCAGTTTCTCACCATTAAATATAATGTTGGTTATAAGAATCTTCATAGATGATCTTTAACTGTTTGAGGAAGTCCTCTTTATTCCTAGTTCTGTAACAGTTTTTACTACAAAGGGTGTGGAATTTTTTTCAAATGTTTTTTTCTGCACCAATTGATAAAGTCATACTTTTGGGTTACATGTAACCCACCTGTTGAGGTGGTCAGTTATGCTGATTGGTTTCAAATGTTGAGCTAGCTTTGGATGCCTGGAATAAATCCCAGTTGGTCATGGTGCATAATTATTTTTATACATTTTTTAATCTATTTGCTATTATTTTCTAGAGGATTATTGCATCTATGTTCATGAGGAATATTACTCTGTAGTTTTCCTTTCTTGTGGTATTTTTCTGGTTTTGAAACTGGAGTAATGTTGGAATAATAAAATGAGTTAGAAAGTGTTCCTTCTGCTTTTGTTTCCTGGAAGAAATTGTGGAGAATTGGTATGAATTCCACCGAAAATGTTTGGTAGAATTCACTAGTGAAATCATCAGAGCCTGGTGCTTTCCTTCTCAGGAGGGTACTAATTACTTATTTAATTTCTTTAATTGATAGACTTACTAAGATTACCTATTTCTCCTTAGATTAATTATGGTAGTTTTCAAGGAAGTGATCCCTTTAATCCATACTGTCATATTTGTAGCATATACTTGTTTGCAGTATCATTTATTATCATCTTAATGTCCCTGAAATTAGTACTGATGACCCTTTTTTCATTTCTGGTATTGGAAATGTGTGTCTTCTATTTTTTTCCACTTGTCTGGCTAGATATTTATCAATTCATTGATCTTCTCAAAGAAGCAGCTTTTGGTTTTGTTGATATTCTTTATCATTTTCTGTTTTTAATTGCCTTAATTTCTGCTCTATTATTTATTTTTTTTACTTGATTTAGACAAATTGTTCTGTTTTGTCTGGTTTTCTAATCTGAAAGCAAGAGTTATTGATTATGCAAGGGGGACCCAAAAAACGGAATTTATTTATTTAAAACTGTATATTTATTCTTACATGTTTAAACTTCATTCTCCTTCAAATTACTCTTTGATGCAAAACACCAATCAAGACACTTTTTTCCAGTGCTCAAAACAGTTTTTGAACTCATCAATTTTGATGCCTTTTAGTACTTCTGCCATTTTTTGCTTCACCTCTTCCACATCAGCAAAACATCTCCCTTTGAGGACTTTTTTCATTCAGGGGAGGAAAAAAAAGTTGATCAGGGTGAAAAGGAAGGGTGGGGCACAGGGGTCATGCCATTATGGATCAAAAACTGCCAAACATTCAGCACAGTGTGGGCAGGTGCAGTTGTCATGGTGGAAGAAAAAGTTACCATTTGTCACAACTCGGGAGTATCTTCTGCAAATCATGACAAGCCTCAAAACTTCCAGATAAAAACTTTGGTTGATTGTTTGATCCAGAGGAACAAATTCCAAGTGCACTACAAGGGGCCTGCCCTCCAAAGGATAATTCTGGCCCCCACAGTAGATCTTTTTCTGTTCTAATATGTTCACTTAATGTTATAAACTTTTCTCTGAGCATGACTTTTGCAACATCACACAAATTTTGATAAATTGTATTTTCATTCAATCAAAAATATTTTTAAATATCCCTTGAGACTTCTTTGATACATGTGTTATTTAGAAGTGTATTATCTAACCTCCAAGAATTCGGATATTTTCTAGCTATTTTTCTGTTGTTGGTTTCCCCTTGTGGTCTGAGAATGCACATTATAGGATTTCTAGATTTTTTAATTTGTTAAGGTAAGTTTTTTTTGGTTGTTTTTTTTTTGAGTTGGAGTCTCACTCTGTCGCCCAGACTGGAGTGCAGTGGCACGCTCCCGGCCACCACAGCTTCAACCTGCTGGGCTCTGGCAAGCCTTCCACCTCAGCCTTCCAAGTAGCCGGAACTACAGGCGCACGCTACCATGCCCAGCTAATTTTTGATTTATTGTAGAGACAAGGTCTTGCCAAGTTGCCCGGGTGGGTCTCAAACCCGCAGGCTCAGACAATCCTCTCGCCTCGGCCTCCCAAAGTGTTGAGATTACAGGCTGAGCCACCGAGCCCAGCCAAGGTAAGTTTTATGATATAAAATGTGGTCTAACTTGGTAAATTTTCCATGTGAGCTTGAAAAGAATCTTTACTTGGCTGTGGTTGGAAAGAGTATTCGATGTGTCGATTAGATCAAGTTGATTCATAATACTTGTCTGGTTAACTGTATCCTTAAAAATTCTTGCCTGCTTAATCTATCAAATACTGAAAAAGGGGGAATAATGTCTCTAACTGTAATAATGGATTTGTCTTTTTCTCCTTGCAGTTCTATTTAATTTTGGCTCACATATTTTTACTTTCTGTTGTTAGGAATATACACATTTCAATCATTAAGTCTTCTTGGAGAATTCACCACTTTATTATTATATAATGCACCCCTTTATCCCTGATAATGTTCCTTGTTCTGAGCTCTGCTTTCTCTGAAATTAATATAGATATTTCAGTTTTTTTAATTCATGTAAGCATGGTTTTTCCTTCTCCATCTCTTTACTTTTTTAACCCATCTGAATTTTTGTATTTAAAATAAGTTTTTGTTGACTACATATACTAGGGTTTTTTAAATTGTAGTTTTAAAAAAACACATAACATGAGATCCACCCTCAAAAAAATTTTAAGCATACTGTGCACTATGGTTAACTATAGATGCTCTTTGACTTATAGTGGGATCATATTCCACGAAACCCACTGTAAGTCAAAAAAAATCTTAAATCAAAAATGCATTTAATACCCCCAATAAATCTATTGTAAAGTTAAAAAAATCATAAGTTGATCCATTGTAAGTTGTGGACCATCTGTATGAGCACAATGCTGATCTCCATAAATTTTTCATTTTTCATGACTAAAACCCATTGAAGAGAAACTCCCCATTTTTCCCTCCTACCTGACCCTAGCAATCATCATTCTACTTTTGGCCTCTATGAGTTTGATGACATTTGATACCTCATATAAATGAAATCATGCAGTATTGGTCCTTCTGAAACTAGCTTATTTTACTAGGCATAGTGTCCTCAGGCTTCATCCATGTTGTAGCATATGATAAGGTTTCCTTCTCTTATGGCTGAAAATCCCATTGGATGAATATATCACATTTTTCACCCATTCATTTGCCAATGCACATTAGGTTATTTCCCCTTGGCTATTGTGAATAATGCTGCAATTAACGTGGAGCTGAAAATATCTGTTAACATCATTATTTCAGTTCTTATAAATAATACCCAGAGCAGGATAGCTGTATCCCACAATAGTTCTGTTATTAACAGCAACATTTTACATTCCTGCCAACAGTGTACACGGGTTCTAATTTCTCCACATCCTAGCCAACATTTGTTATTTTCCAATTACTGGTTGTTTTTATGTAATACATATATAACAGCCACCCTAAAGTTGTAAGGTAAATAACTCATTTGGGTTTTGATTTGCATTTCCTCACTCTGTCACCCATGTTGGAATGCAGTGGTGCAGTCATAACTCACTGGAGCTTTGAACTCCTGGGCTCAATTGATCCTCCCAACTCAGCCTCCTAAGTAGCTGGGATGACAGACATGTGTCACCATACCTGACTAATTTTTTATTTTTTGGAAAGACAGGGTCTCACTTTGTTGCCCTGTCTGGTCTCAAACCACTGGTCTCAAGTGACCCTCGCTCCGAGACCTCTCAAAGTGCTGAGATTGCAGGCATGAGCCGCCGTGCCCAGCCAATTGCTCCTTCTTCAGTCAGGCTATTTGTTGTGGTTGCGTTGTTTTTGTTATTGAGTCATAAGAATCTCTTATACATTTTGCATTGACCCCTTGTGAGATATATAGTTTACAAATATTTTCTCCCATGCTGTAGGTTTTCTTTTCACTCTGTTGATTATTTCTTCACTGTGCAGAAGTTTTTTAGTTTGATGTAGCACCACTTCCTATATTTGCTTTTGTTACCTGTGTTTTGGTGTCATAGCTAAGAAATCATTGCCAAGACCAATATCATCAAGCTTTTCCCATATATTGTCTTCGAAGAGTTCGTTTATTTTTTTTACATCCACTATAATGATTGCTGTCTTTTAACTGCTGCACCTAGACCGTTTGCCTTTAAAGTTATTACTTGGTACTTGGATTAATATCTATATTTGTTAACTATGTTGTATTCATTGCATTTGCTTTTTTTCACTTTTTTCCTCTCTTATTTCTACCCTCTCTTGTTTTAATTTAGCAGTGTATATTATGCCATTTTCTCTCCTTCTTTGGCTCATCAATTATATATTTTTTTATTTCAGTGATTCCCCTAGAGTTTACAATATACATTTTAACTTCTAATCTAAGTTTATCTTTAAATAACATTATTTGTGGGGGTTTTTTTGTTTTTGAGTTGGAGTCTCACTCTGTCACCCAGACTGGAGTGCAGTGGCTGCTTCCAGCCACTGCAGCCTCTACCTGCTGGGCTCCAGCGATCCTTCCGCCTCAGCCTTCCAAGTAGCAGGAACTACAGGCACGCGCTCCCATGCCCGGCTAATTTTTGACTTATTGTAGAGATGAGGTCTTGCCAAGTTGCCCAGGCGGGTCTCGAACCCACGGGCTCAGGTAATCCACTCACCTCAGCCTCCCAAAGCGCTGGGATTACAGGCTGAGCCACCGAGCCCAGCTCTATTTGTATTATTTTAACATAAGTATATGTTAATGCCAGATCAACTGGCAATTAATTCTTTCAGATTATACTGCTGTACATTTGTTATTTATATAATATATATATATATATAACAGCCACCCTAAAGTTGTTGTTGGGAACGTCTTTATTTAACCTTTTTTTTTTTTTTTTTTTTTTGAGACAAGGCCTCGCTCTGCTGCCCAAGTTGGAGTACAACAGCACAATCATAACTCAATACAGCCTCAAATTCCTGGGCTTAAGTGATTTTCCCCCCTCAGCCTCTTAAATAGCTGGGACTACAAGTGTGTGTCACCATGCCCAGCTAATTTTATTTTTTGTATGGATGGATCTCACTATTATGAGCAGGCTGGTCTCAAACTCCTGGACTCAAGTGATTCTCCCACCTCAGCCTCCCAAAATTCTAGGATTATAGGCATGAGCTACCATACCCAGCCTATTTCATTTTTGACAGATAGTTTTCCTAGATGTATAATTCCACACTGGTGAGTTTCCTTTTTTCAGCACTTTAAGTATTTCACTACACTGTGTTCCTGCTTGCATGGTTTCTGATAATAAGTACATTTTTGTTCTTACTTTTGTTTCTCAATAGATAAAGTGCTTTCCCTCTGTTCCTTTCAAGATTTATTATTTGTCTGTGCAAAATAATCATAGAAGGCAAGAGAAGGAAATAAGAGGAATACATATTGAAAGAAAGGAAATAGAACTATTTCTATTTGAAAATGACATGAATGTCATCTGAATTGCCAAGGAATCCAAAGAAATAAATAAGTTAACTCCTAAAACTAATTAAGTGTGCTTAGCAAAGTCTCAGGATACAAGATCAAAACACAGAACGAGTTGCATGTCTATATGCCATCAACAAATTTATAGAAACTGAAATTTAAAGCACAGTACTATTTATAATTTCTCCCAAAAAATAAATAACTTAGGTATAAATCTAATAAAACCTGTACAAGATCTGTATGCTGAAAATTACAAAATGTCAATCTTTTAAAAAATAAAAAAAGACCTAAATAAGTAGAGAAAAATACCATGTTCATGATTGGAGGACTCAACATAGTATAGATGACAATGCTCCCCAAACTATGATTTAACAAAATTCTATCAAGGCTTTTGCAACATAGAAAAGCTTATTCCAAAAATTAATATGAAAGGTTAAAGGACCTAAAATGCTTACACAGTTTTCAAAAAGAAAAATGACATTGGAGAATTCACTCTACCTGATGTCAAGGCTTACTGTACAGCTAAAACAATATGGATAGTGGTATTGGTAAAGGATAGGCATAGAGATAATGGAAAAAATAGGGAGCCAAGAAATAGTTCCACGCAAATAACCCAACTAATATTTGACAAAAACACAGTATCAAGTCGATGAAGAAAGGATAGCCTTTTCAACAAATGATGCTAGTGCAATTGACTATTCCTACACACACAAAAAAAATTAAACCTTGAACTAAACCTCCAATCTTATATAAAAATTAACTCAAGGTGGTTCATGGACATAAAATATAAGAATATTAGACTTCTAGGAAAAAACGAGATAAAATCTTCAGGACCTAGAGTGAAGCAGTTTTCAGAACTGACACCAAAAACATGATCCAAAAATGGAAAAATTGATCAAGAGAGCTCATTAAAATTTTTAAATTTTGCTGTATGAAAAAATCTCTAAGTGTGAATGAACTTGGTTATTGTAAATATTTGGCTTTTATTCAAGTGTATTTGAGTTGATCACATATTTATGTGACTAAACTCTGTGGAGTCATTCTTGGATAAAATGTTATTTTTAGCAAAAAAAAAAAGAAAGAAAGAAAAGTTCTACGAAGAGGATTAACTGACAAGCTACAGACTTGGAAAATATATTTGTAAACCATACATCTGGCAAAGGACTTGTATCTGGTATATAAAAAGAATTCTCAAAACTCAGCAACTATTTTTAAAATTCAGTTAGAAAATGGGCAAAAGACAAATGACATTCCACTGAAGTGGACACACAAATGTCAAACAGGCCCATGAAAATATCACTAACCATTAGAGAAAAGCAAATTAAAACCACACTGAGATACCACTATACACCTATCAGAAAGGTTAAAAATATACACCTAACAGAAAGGTTAAAAAATTTATTTTAATTGTGATAGTACCAAATGCTGACAAGGATACAGAGAAATTCAATCACTCATGCATTCTTAGTAGGAATGTAAAATGGTACGGCCACTCAGAAAAGCAGTCTGACATTTTCTTATAAAACTAAACATTTACTTGTAACCAGACCGAGGTCCGGGTGCTCATCACCCAAAAGCCAAACTCAAGAGACAAGAGTTGGTGGATGAAAAAGAGGATTTGCCGGGTTCGGTGGCTCAGCCTGTAATCCCGCGCCTTTGGGAGGCTGAGGTGAGTGGATTGCCTGAGCCCGCGGGTTCGAGACCCGCCTGGGCAAGCAAGACCTCATCTCTACAATAAATCAAAAAATTAGCTGGGCGTGGTAGCGCGCGCCTGTAGTTCCGGCTACTCGGAAGGCTGAGGCGGAAGGATCGCCGAAGCCCAGCAGGTCGAGGCTGCGGTGGCCAGGAGCAGCCACTGCACTCCAGTCTGGGCGACAGAGTGAGACTCCAACTCAAAAAAAAAAAAAAAAAAAAAAAAACCAGCCGCCGCTAATTTTTTGTTTTATTGTAGAGATGTTGTATTGCTTGCCCAGGCGGGTCTCGAACCCGCGGGCGCAGGCAATCCACACACCACAGCCTCCCCAAGGCGCGGGAGTACGGGCGGAGCCACCG
>CAUYQG010009676.1:0-47473 GCA_963574415.1 Tarsius wallacei
AAGTGGAAAAATATCCCATGCTCATGGATTGGAAGAATCAACATTGTGAAGATGTCCATCCTGCCTAAGGCAATCTACAGATTTAATGCAATACCCATCAAATTACCAGCAATATTGTTCTCAGACCTGGAAAAAACAACCCAGGAATTCATATGGAAACACAAATGACCAAGAATAGCCAGAACAATCCTCAGCAAAAAAAAAAAAAAAAAACAAAGCAGGTGGTATCACATTACCAGACTTCAAACTTTACTATAAAGCTGCAATCATCAAAACAGCTTGGTATTGGTATAGGAACAGGCAAATAGACCAATGGAATACAATTGAGATTCCAGAAGCAAAGCCTCAATTTCTCAAACCAACTCATCTTCAACAAAGCCTCCACCACTGGAGAGAGGAGAACCTATTCAGTAAGTGGTGCTGGGAAAACTGGCTGACCACATGCAGGAGACTCAAACAAGATCCCTATCTATCCCCATATACAAAAATTAACTCTAAATCGATTAGAGACCTAAATGTAAAACCTCAAACCATAAGAACCTTAAAAAATGCAGGACATACCCTTATGGAAATTGGAACTGGCATCCAATTCCTGAACAAAACCCAAAACCCACAGGCCATAAGAGATAAGATAGACAAGTGGGACCTCATTAAACTGACAAGCTTCTGTAAAGCCAAAGAAACCATCAAGAGAGCAGGGAGACAGCCTACAGACTGGGAAAAAGTATATGCCAACTCCAGGTCTGACAAAGGTTTAACATCTTGGATCTACAAGGAACTCAAACGTGCTGAAAAGAAAAAAACAAACAACCCCATTATAAAATGGGCAAATGATATGTAAGAATTTTTAAACCAGACTTCGCTAGTTGGGAGCATCTGAGAAAGTTTTATTTTTATTTTAGAGCTGTAGGGTGCATGTGAGGATTTGCTACATAAGTAAATTGCAGGTAAGGTTTGGGCTTCTGGCAAGCCGTCTCTCCTAGTAGCGGACATGGTACCCAATGGGTGGTTGTGTGTCCCTTAGTTCCCCTCCCTTGTTTCCTCCATTAGCAGTGCCCAACAGCAGTTGTTCTCACCTTTGTGCTCACATGCCCAATGTCTAGGGCCCGCTTGTGAGCGAGAACATGCGGTATTCAGTAATTTTGTTTTTGTGATAGTTCACTGATAATAATGGTCTCCAGCTGCATCCATGTCCCTGCAAAGGACATGATTTTGTTCTTCTTTATGACTGTGTAGTAGTCCATGGTGTATATATACCACCTTTTCTCTATCCAGTCCACTTTCGAATGGCATCTGGGTTGGTTCCATGTTTTTGCTATTGTGAATAGTGCTGCAAAGAACACACACATGCAGGTATCTTTTTGGCAGAGAGATTTATGCTTTCTCTGAGGAATTTTTTAAATCAGAGCCTTAACCTGTTGCTGCAGAACTGCCAGGGGCTAGCGGTGTGCATATGACACCAAACTGAATTCTACGAAGGAAAAAAACCATCTGATTGCTTCCAAGTAGCAGGATGTTTATGATTTTGTGTTTTTAAAAAAGCTACTATTTATTAAATACTATGTGTTGGATACTGTGCTGAGACTTCAAATATACTTTCTCATTTAATCTGCACAATAACCTTGTGAGGTAGCTAGTATAATCTCCATTGTACATTGAGGATACTGAGGTATAGTGAAGTTAGATAACGCTTTAGCTCTGCTCAGTTTACTTTTGAGGGTCCAGTGATCTGCATGGGAACTTTGAAAGTAGAAGCTGGCCCTTGTTTGGAAGGCAGTCCACACAATTCTGTCCCCCCACCCCCAACCCCAACACCATGTCCTTCAGCACAGGGAGGCTGCCAGGTGTTGGGGCCAGGCACTCAGGGGTGGTGTCTCGGCATCATTTAGACTGCCAGAGACCACAACTCCAAATCAGACCACAGGCCTTTCTCTCCTCCTCCATCAACCTCCTGTCAGAGAAACCAAAAGAAGAACTTGCGGAGGCCGTCACGGGTCTTGATACTTGCTGCATTCTGATGCTTGGCTACTGCTGGGTTTGGGGGAAGGGAAGTTACACTGACATCATAGAAACCTAAAACTGAAAAAAACTTGAAACATGCATTTTGTTCAGCCACCTCAGTGAGATAAGACACAGCTCTCTGTTCTTGCATCTCTCTCTCTCTCTCTCTCTCTCTCTCTCTCTCTCTCTCTCTGAAGATCCAGAAGTGGCTATCCATCTCCTTTAGTGATGGATGCCAGTGTTTTATCATCTTCCAAAGAGAGATTTGCTCCCAACTCAAGTTCTCATTTAACCTCGATCTATTTTTTTTTCATCCAGGAAGGTCAACTAGTCAACATTAGTCCTCTCGCAAACTTCCAAACTCTTAAAGATGGTGTTGGAAATGACCATTTAGTCTTTTCTTTTCAGGCTGGCTAAGCACAATCACGTCCACCTACTTTCTTCACTTGGTTCCACAACTGTGAGGGGTTTTGGTCTACACTATGCAATTTTTTCACTATGATTTCCAAACGTGACTGTGTTACATTGAATTATTATTTCCCATTTTTTACTCTTCACAAGTCTCTGGGTTGGTGGGGATTTAGCTGATCTTGGATAGGCTGCGCTGCTGTTATGGAATTTCACAGCTGTGGCTTTTGCCATGTGACTTTTCAGTAGCTCTCACTAGAATTAGTGCAGTGTTCCACCTCACTCCACCGAGATTCGGCTCAGCCGTAAGATTTGCTTGGAATGACAGATGTTAGTGAAAGCAATGTAACAGATGCTTTAAATGTGCTTGCATGATTTCACTTGGCCTCTTGTGTTTCTGCCATCACCATGAGAAGACCCAATCTCAGAATAAATACAGGAAGTAGACCCAAAGTAGACCTGTAGCTTGGAGCTGTGTACAGTGCAGCCCAGTCAAGATCAGCTAAATCCCCACCAATCCAGAGACTTGTGAATGGAAAACTAAGTGTTTGTGATGTCAGCCACTGAGATATGGGGGTCATTTGCTATACAACGTTATCGAAGTAATAGATGACTAATAAAATTAGCAAAGTAGGGCTTAACCCAGCCAAACTACTCCCTGATCCTTGCATGATACACACTTCAAAACTACCACTTTGATAAAAATTCCCTGGCTTCTTTAGTCCCTCTATAACTTTACCACCCCAAGTTCTTTTTTGTATCCTGCACTTAAGTCCATGTTCATATTCAATATAATGCTTTCTAGACTTCAACCTGATGTATTATTTAATACTTGTATATTCTAAACCTTCTCAAAAAGACTATAAAGTCACTGAGAACGGGGACCATATGAGTACAGTATGGTAATAAAACACTCTTAATTACAAACATTCTGTACCACTATCTCCCATCTTTGGCAGAATAAGTCTTCCAGTTGTTAGTTGGAAGCACATTGATATTGTATTCATGGAGCTAGCATAAGGCTACCTACACAAGCAGACATGTGAGGCATTCAAATACTTATGGGATGTTCCTTGGAAAGACAAGTATAACTGAATTGTCCATCAGATAAACATTACTGATCTATTAGTATTCAATTCCAAATATTTTATCTTCTTTTGATAATGGTCAGTTATTAACATAAAAATTTGTCTTTCCCATTCAAAATATGTCAACAGAAATTAATGTGAGTTAGAAAATCTGCCTACTTAAGGTCTATGAAGTAAAGCCTTGTTTAAAGCAATTGCTCACCCTCAATTTGACAGTTCCATATGTTTCATTTTTATTAATAAAATACACCTTTGTGTATGACAGCCAATCATAATTGATTTTCATGTTCTATATTTGAGATCAGAGAATATTCTTCAGAACCACTTTTTTTTCCATAGTTTAGTTTCAAATGCAGTGTAGTTCCTCTTTTTATTTATATAATCAGGAAGACGTGTCTTATATTAAAGTATTCAATGAACTGGTGTTTTTTTAAAGATACAAATTTACTTTTCATATACGGGAACTTTTCAGATGACTGGTCAAACTACATTCATGGTACATTGATCTGGAGTTTAAAAAAATACCCAAAAAACAATGGAATAAGCCTATCTTTCCCCCATCTATGGGCATAACTATCAAAACACTACAACTATTTTTGTAATATGCCAAATATTATACATCAAAATGAATCCTGTTCTTTCGAATTATTCACCTCACTCATTTATTCCAGGAATTGCCAGTGTGCTGAAAACCTTTTTATGATTTCCTTCAAAGTCTGCTTTACATTTTTCAAAATGTATATTAAAAGAAGAAAATCTTTATTCTTTGAGGATAAACGTGATTTTGGAAACAGAAAAAGTCATTTGGAAACAAATTTAGTAAAAAAGAGGAGCGATCAAGAGGAATTCAGATTTATTCATCATCTCACAGCCCAGAGATAACTACCAACACCTTAGCATATTTTCTTCCATAAAGTTTTCTATGTATATATTTTAACACAAGTAGAATAAAGCCATATGTCCGGTTTTGCATCTTCCCTTATTCTCCCCAGTCAATATTCCCATTATATCCATTTTACAGGGCTCAGAGAAGCTAAGTCATACGTCAGGAAGTGTTCTAACTTCCATTTTCTTTCAAAATGTGCAGAGACTGAAAAAAAGTGAATAGTTTTATACAAAAACATAATTTCTCATTCCCTGTTCCTTGGTGATAATATCTTTAAAGAATACTATTTGGTCATACTACCATAATGCATGACAAGTGAGAGAGAAACCAAGAGTGAGAAAGAAGAAAATGGTGTGGTTCTAACAGAGAATAAAGAAAATGAGATGTCTTGCCCAAGTCAATCATTTATGTGGATAATCAGTGTGTGTGTGTGTGTGTGTGTGTGTGTGGCTTTCATTACAAGTGACAAAAATCTATTCTCCGATACTCAGCAATGAAGTATAATCTTTTGAAATGAAAGAAGCACTAATTATGTCAGGATTAGAGAAAATGAATGACTGTTTACATTTATCAGCTCTTTTCAAAAGGTGAGAGTTATTGTGGCCAGCTTACACAGGCTGTCTTGCCACACACAGACTAAAGTCTGTTTTCCAAACTACAAACCTTAGCAAAGAGTTCAGTGTAGCCTCGCCACTGTCTTGGATGTTAATGGATTCAGTTTTGAGAGGTGGAAGGTTTTGTTGCAGACTTTCTCCATCTGTGTTGTGTTCTGTAGACTTAGAAACGAGAGCTGAAAATACTCAATCTCCACTTTGTCCCCACAACTGAGGCCCCATCTTCTCACCAACCAACAGAAGACCCTGAGTCAGAAATTCTGTTTGTTTTGGCCCACACAAGTTGTTGCAATCTTCATACTGGAGTTGAGATGCCAAAAGATCCCTGTTATAGACTGAAAGTTGTATCTTTCCCACTCTCATTTAATTAATATGTTGATGGCATTAGGAGGTGGGGCCTTTGGGAAGTAATTAGGTTGTGAAGGTGAGGCCTTCATGAATGGGATTAGTGCCTTTATGAAAGAGGACAAAGAGCATCATGTAAGGACACAGTGAGAAGATGCCATATATAAAACAGGAAAAGTGTCCTCACCAGGCCCTGAATTTCTGCCAGCACCTTGATTTTGGACTTCGCAGCCTTCAGAACTGTGAGAAGTAAATATTGTTTATAAGCCACCCTGCCTATGGTATTTTTGTTACAGCAGCCCAAAAAGACTGAAACTGTTCCCATTTTACCCTTTATGGCTGAAAAATTCTTTTTCTGTAGTGCTAGTTTAGCCCAGTGGAGGAAGTGTCAGTTTTTGAATCCAACAAATTCTTCTTTCCCCACTTCCTAACTTAGTCAATGTTGGAGAGTGACTTCATCTTTTTTAAAATAAGCTTCTCCACCTGTAATAAAGATGAAAGAATCAGGGCATAAAATTATGCCATAAATGACACATTTGGGAAGATTCTATAAAGCCAAGTCACCCCAATTGAACATAGATACAATTCCATAGGTTGAGAGAAGAGAGACTAGAATCAAGAAAGCCAGTCATTACACTGTGGTTCCAGAAAGAGCCCTGACCCCTCTCCTCCTCACCCTATCTTGGGCCAAGTCCAGATTCAAAAGATGACTGATAGAAACCCCAATAGCCTCCAAGACCCAATAGCATATATAAAACCTTCAAAGTCCATAAGACGTCAAAGTCCCTTGAGCCCAGTGCGGTGGGAAGCAGCAGAGCAGAAACTGCTAGGTGTCATACCAAAACAGAGAGGGGCTGCAGCAACACAGTTGGCTATCTTTCATGCTTCTCAGAAGGGCAAAGGAGTGCCAGAGGGAGCCAGAGCTAAGGAGCCTCATCAGCATGAGATGGGGGAAGCAGCAGTGCTACATAATTGGGTGATTGGAAGCCAGGCAGGAACGAGGATGCATAGGATCACGCTGTTGTGGACAGGTTAAAAAGCCTGACACACCCCACTCCACCACCCCACCCTTGCAGAGATGAAAATTGGATTTCTACAAGACTTTGTGGTAGAAACGCTAAACAGAAACCAAAACCGAAATTAAGTACAGTCATGAAAAGCAAACCTGTTTTTGCAGCATGCTGTGCATACTCACTACATAAAGTATCTCTGCACATAGTAGTGGCACAATAAACTCCAAGCACTACTATATGACTATTGACTAGTTATATTTCTGTCCACTTCTTTTCTCCAGAGAAGCCAAGGCACTAGGCTTGAGCACAGAATATAGGACAGAGCCTCCTTAGCATAATAAAAGTTGGAGGACTATTTTATGTTTCTCTATACAAATGATTGTGAGATCTCTGTACTCCATCCCCTCCTATCTACAGTAGATTATGTTAATCTTCAGTCAATATTCATGCTCCTGGTCTACACCCGTGGATGAGGTGTATTTCCCCGTCCCTTGACTTTAGACCTGGCCATATGACGTGAGTTGACCAATGGGATGTGGCATGATGATGGCACACCAGCAGGAAAAGAGACTCTCAGAAGCATTATGCCTTTTCGCTTCCTGTCTTGCACTCCTGTGACTCTCCATGAGAAAACAATGCCCCAGGTGCCCATTGCTCCTCCTGCCTGGATCTCAAAATAAAAGACACCATGAAGCAGACTTGAAACTTGACCTAAAACTTGGAACCAAACCTGTCATGTCCAGAGGAACCCAAAAAGTGCAAATGAGACACAGCTGAGGCACGGGTACTCTACAGTACCATGATGGAGAAATTCATGTTTGTTTTTACATACCATTTAAAATTTGGGGTTGTTTGTTACTATAACAAAAATCTGCCTAATATACCATCAGCTGAAACCACCTTTAGCATATCAAAAGAAAGAGAAGAAAGGGAAGATAGATTCGTGAAATGAAGACAAGAGCACTTTAAGAAATGAGGGAAATTACCTTTTCAGGAGCTCATGCCTGATAATGGTAGTATAAGATGGAATAACAGCATCCCTAGTAAAACAGGGATTGGGAGAGAAAATAGAGACTTCTAGAGGTATATTTGAGCCTTAGAGACCCTGAAGAGAAGGATGGGCTCAGAGAAGCATGGTTTCTTAACGCTCAGATTCTTTCTTCCTTTAATTTTCAGCATTATATAGCACTCTCTCCATTTTAAGGAGTTCAACTCCCTTCTGAGCATAAAGCTTGGTAAATAAACTTTTATGATTTGCCATGAATTCTACATTGCTGTATCCTATTTCTACTTAAAATGCAGCAGGATGTGCATTTGCTATTGATTTGGGTTGGCGATTTGAATTGTTCTTGTGTAGGTATTTGTCAAAGAACAGATGTTTTCTCCATGTGTCATTTGAGATGCGTTAAGTATGCCCAGGAGGGTACGGTTGATATGGAGGTCTCTCCCCAAGCAGTCAGGTTAGCTATAAATTGCTCTGTGGTGTTTTTTTTCTAACCCTGTAATGGCTGAAGAAAAACTTAGCAGCTGAATAGTTAGCCCATTTATTTAATTTGATTTTGATTTTCCATTAAGCTCTCATGATTTATTTAAATAGGTTCTGAAATACCAAATTGAAATGTGAAGTATTGGCGTAAAAGGGGATTAAGAACCGAAATATAAATTGAATAAAATCCATTTTGCAAACCTCTAGACCTGTCCAATAAATCGCTTGGGAAACCTGCACAGAAATACTCCTTGAGTGACTGTGAGCATCAGTATTACATTTGTATTTTGTAAAACACGGGCTTCAAGTAACAGTCTCTTTCTTGTGGCTGTGCTTCAAAACTTCACAATTAAAGCGCTGAAGCTCACTGGGGTGTGAATCCCAAAGTCTCCAGCGGGGACTTCTGGAATCTGTACTCTGGTGACACCAGAGCCACCTCAAGGGAAACTTTCATCTCCTCCTTACTTCACAGGCAGATGGTTTGTTCAGTTATTCACAAACTTAACTTCAAAACGTATTATGGTGCACATTTAATCATTTTATCAAAGCCCTAATTCCAAGGTTGGTATATAATGCAGAAAATAAGTGAGCAGCATTATTCATGACCAGGTAAAGAGCAAACACAAATATTTCTGCGTCCACTGGGGTTTTCTGATCTGAAACTCTTTTCAAAGATCACTGGATAAAGAAGGAATAGAACTGGGTGGTTTTTTTAAAAATCAATCTTGTGATGTTCACAAATGTATACATTTCCATGGACTTCAGCTCTCTCTTTGTAAAATGGAAGATTTATATCTCTTAATCCTGAGGTTACTTTTAGCTCTAAAGTTGATAATTCAGTATTTCTGGTTCCTTTATTCCTAGTTATCACTAATACAATCATCACTAGCAAAGAGAGTATTAGTCACGTGCTTCAGGAGAGGAAAAATGTCTGTAATCAAAAGGACTTAGAATTTGAATTTACCTGATAAATTGTTCTGAAGATAGCCGAATTCAAAGTGGCAAAACCAGAGCCCACCACTATGGTATCACATCTGAGACAGCAGAGAGGTCTAAAGTCAGCCTACACAGTAAAAGCAGTGAGTCAAGATCACCCTTGAAAAATCACTTAGGAAGTCACCAGATTGGAGATCAGTCTGTGGTCTTTCTAAAAGTTGAGGCAGGGCTGTTTCTTCCATCCAGCATTGGGACAGATTACATGCTTATCTCTAAACACTAAGATTGCCCTCAAAGAAGAGGCATGCTCACACTCTGAGAGATTGGTGATCTGAAATCAGGTGAGGTAACAGTGAATTCTGGTCTCTTGTTCAAGTCCACTTGGGACCTAATGTTCAATAATGAATTGGAACCAGGTCATTTCCTAACCACAGAGGAGGCAGGTCCTGGGCTCCCTGCATGGGGCACATTCAAGGCCCTGCAAGGAGGCAGTGTGTGGATTTCTGAAAAAACAATTTGCATGGATGAAGTTGTTTTTGCCTTTTAATTTACTCTGATATCAATAAATCTGGAAGAATTGCTGCTAAAGCATAAGTCATAGTGATAATAATAACAACATAACATAATAGTAGTAACATATTGATAATACCTAACAGGCTATTAGGTTAGGTACTATTCTAAGCGTTTTCCATGTATTTGCTCATTGTTCCTCACAACGTGCATGGGAAGGAGAGTCTATTAAATTCCTCATTTCATCAGCACAAAAATTGATGCACAGAGATGTCAAGTGACATGACTGAAGTCACACAGCAGCCTAATTCTAGAGCCCGCACGTTCTAGAGCCATCTTTCAGAGCTTGGTGTCATGTCCTCCTTATCTCACCATGGCCAGTAGTCCGTGTCAGAGGAAGTGTTTAATATCATTTAATTGAATAAATAAGTGAATGAATGACTGAATGAATGGAACCTCATTTGCTAAGGCAGCCACCCTCCTGGCTGGCCTTTAATTAGTCTTACACGAAGTGGTGAATTAAGAGGGTAATAACAAGGTCCTGGCCCAAAAACGTCATGGCCCCTCACCTACCGCTTTGCAATTATGTCTGGGTTTTTGTTTTTGTATTTGTTTTTATTTGTCCTAAAGACTTTTTCTTCTTTGGAAACCACCTGTTAAAATGAGGAGAGGATTATAGTGCTGCAGAAGGTCAAGGACTGATTCATTCACCCCTTCCAACCCCAGCTTGGGCTAGAGTATTATAGGGCAAATGGTGCTCCTTGAGGTCATCATGGTGGCAGCATCTGCAGCCCTCTGGAGAGTTCCTTTCTCGACCATAAGCTCTCTGCAGAAAAAGTGACTGTGAGGATTGAGGCAAGGCCCCAGGCTCTTCTCTCTAGGAAGTTCTCCATCCAGCATCTACTCTGGAGATCTTGTGGTTGTTTTTTACTGACAGAGGAAAAGAACATTTCCTAGAGTCAGGGGCCCAGCTTGGAGAAATGTCAACTCCAAACTTTTCCCAGCTGTGTCAGTCAGTGTCCATGTTCTCTGACCTCACGTTTGGGTTGTCTCTTGCTGATGAGCAGGGATTGTCAGAGTCGTCTCGAGGGCCAGGGAATGGGGATGTTCATCCCAGAGAGGGGACTCATCAGAGAAGAAGGAGATGAATTTCCAAGCCAAGGAAAAGAGAGGCAGGGACTTTCCTACAGAGATAGCCAGCATCCAGGCAAGATACATGGCTAGAGGCTCCAGCTTCCATTCCCATCCTTTCTCCACCCTGCATGTGGTTTCTGCATGACTTCTCCACCCTCTGGGGCTGCCCACACTGCTCACTCTCACCTGAGTTCATCCATGTGCTTTGGAATTACGGTCGATTGCATTGCAAAAAGGACTCACCAAACTTCCCTCTTTTCCCACCCCAACCCCTGGTCTGGACTAATATCTTTTAGCCCAGGTTGTCCCTATCTTTTGCTCTTTCCCATTCCATTTTTTCAAAGTTCCTTAGTGGACAGCATTCCTGCTGCCACCATCACATGCCTCACAATTCCTTGAATGTCTTTGTCATGATGCCAGTGCCTTTCCTGGAGATTTCCCAAGGTGATTGGAAGATCCCTTTAAAAAGTTCTTGCTAATGACTCAGTAGTGATTTTTATGGCCTTCACTAGATTTTAGAACATCCTAATAGCTGTCTACTGTCAGGTCTTTATTTCACTTCCTTTTAGTCTTTGGTCTGATAATCAACAAGTATAAATGCCATGATGACAATATTTGACATTTTAAAAGCCATTATGTTTCTTTAAATAAGCTTCAAGACAATCTTATGAGGTAGAATTTTTCTCACTTTCACTGAGGGACAAGGCTCAGAGAAATTAAGTGACCTACCTAAAGTCACATCTAGTAAGTTGCATAATTGAGACTCAGTTGGGACTTATTATGTTGGGGCTCAGAAAATGATATCTCAAAATATTTGACATGCTGAATTAAAGAAGCAGCCTCAAGGTCTCTCTCTGACTTTCCTCTGCCTCCCTGTCTCTCTGATCCTCTTTCCTGAAGCACTAGGAGGGATTCTTTCTAGAATTTCCTTATCTGACTAAGAAAACTTCATTCCAAAAGACATACAATTGTCATAAGACCCCTTTCCTGGGAATCTCATCAAATAACCAGGAAAGATCAACCACCAGAGAAAAGACTGGGAGTCATCATCACACCCAGACAGACTTTTCATCTGGTCTTCTGAGGGCAGCTCTGAGAGACTATCAGAAAGACGCTGCATAAAAGGCAATCTTTGTTTCCAAGCATTTCTGCTTCTCACCTTCTCATGACTTGTCGATTCTATCCAGCTTCTAAAGAGAATCATTAGCAAAAGAATTTCTGCCTCCTGAGTTTCTCACTCTTCTTTTGAGAGGATATTTAAGCCTCAACCATCTGGCCTGTCTTGAGTCTCATAATTTGGTATGGTTCCCATGTCCATATGCATGTTAATCAACTCTGTAACTTTTTCTCCTATTAATCTGTCTACTGTAAGTTCATTTTCAGTGAACCTTTAGAGGGTCGAGGGGAAGCTCTCCCTTGGCGCCTACGCTTCCAATACTAACGTGGTATCATTTTCCAGCACCAAACTCCAAGATAAAATGAAGGATAGAAATGTTGGCCAGCCTCTGCTGGTTTCTTTTTAATTAAATGGACAATTTCAAATACACAAAATAGAGAGAATGGAACAGTGGTATGTTGGAACCAACACTTACTATCAGCTCCAAGAACTGAGTGTTCAAATATTCAGAAATTTTGCTAGCTTCTTGTTAAACCATTAGTAGCTTGAAACTAGCCATGGCAGGAACCCCACAGAAGTTGGCAAGTGGTCCCAATTTGAGCTTCCCACTCCACAGTCTTTTTCCCAGTATATCACTGCCTGTTCCTCTCCCAGCTTCAAGAGTCATTTTCAACTGGCCAATGTCGTTTTACCCACACCTACACTCACTTATGTCTTTTTTCCCTAATGACTTATTCTGATGCAATCCCCAGAGTCTTATCATTTTATCCATACGTTATTCAATACCTATCTCTAAATGATAAGGGCTCTTTTTTAAATAATGCCATTATCATGCCTCAAAAGAACCCTGCAATTTCTTAATATCATCAAGTACTCAACAGAATATATATACAATTGATTTGTTTGACTCACAATCCAAACAAGGGTCGCACCGCACTTTTTGTTAATATTGTCTTAAGTTTCTTTTAATTAATAAGTGTCTACTTTAGTTCACCGAAGTTACTGTAACAAAGTACCACAGACTCAATGGCTTAAACAACAGAAATGTATTTCCTCACAGTTCTGGAGGTTGGAAGTCCTCCATGAGGTGCTGGTGGAGCTGGCTCCTTCTGAGGGCTGGGAAGGAAAATCCACTCCATGCCTCTTTCCTAGATTCTGGTGGTTTGCTGGCCAGCTTTGGTGTTCCTTGGCTTGTATGTGCATCAACCTCAGCCCTGCCTTCATTGCCACATGGAATTCTTCCCATGTGTGTCTAACTCCAAATTTTCTTTTCTAATAAGGACACCAGTTACATTAAATTAAGGTCTACCCTAATGACCTCATTGTAACTTTATTACCTCTCTAAAAGACCCTATCACCAAATAAGGTCACATTCTGAAGTAACGAAGGTTGGGAGTTCAACATGGATTTGGGAAAGATCCAGTTAAACCCATAATACAGTCCTTCTTTCTTTTTTATTTTCTTGTGATTCAGTTATTGAAGAATCCAGAACATTGTCCAGCTTCTTCTGAATTTTCCTGATGTATTCCATGACTACTTGTATTCCCCGTAAGCTGGTAGGTAGAACCAAAATCATGACATGACCAGATTCAACTATGGTTGTTGTAACAAGAATACACCAGAAGGACTTTAATGCCTGCATCTCACTTTTTGTGATGTTATGACCAAAAACAGGCTCAAGAACTGTCAGCCTGATCCATCCATACAAAGTTTCTTATCAGCATTCATTTAATGGATTTAATAGCCATTGGTGATCATAGCCTAGATCCATTATTTCATTAGTGGTTGAAAAATGTAATTTTAAATTCTTAGTTCTTAGGCATTTATTATCTCAAATTCTCCCATAAAAAGAACGTTTTGATATTAACTACTTGCTTACCGTGAAGCACAGTTCATACAGGTAAGACAGGATAAATATTTCATCCATTCCCTTTATTTATTGGTTTTTAAAATAATAAAAATGGGTTTTCAATACAGCACCAAAAGGTTGTTAAATTAAGTTTAGCCTAAAGCTGCCTCCTTACACTTTTTAAGTATGATCTAGAGGTTTCTCCAGAACCTTTCACATGGTGAACTGTAACCTAACTGGATGCGTAAACAGACTATAACCTACTCTGTGCCAGTCACTAATTTTTGGCCAATAAAGCAGCCAACTATTCAAACCGGGTTCAAATAAGGTGAGCACTGAGCTGTAACCAATCCGGCTATTTCTATACCTCACTTCTGTTTTCTGTATGTCACTTTCCTGTCACTTTCCTTTCTCTGTCCATAAATCTTCTTCCATCACGTGGCTGTGTTGGGGTCTCTCTGAGCCTACTCTGGCTTGGAAGGCTGCCTGATTCACAAATTGTTCTTTGCTCAATTAAACTCTGCTGAATTTAATTTATCTTAGGTTTTTCATTTAACAAGGCTTTGATGGTCTCCTTGCTTTCTAATAAATCAGTGTGCTCTAGTTTCATCCTCTTGTCCCAGACCTAAAATCAGTCATTTCTCCAAGGAACACTGATTCCTTTTATTGGAAATTGGTATTTAGAGGCAATAACTGAGTGCTAGATATGCCCATTGCTAGATTATTTATAGACTTTTGTGAACAGTGGTGGGAAATAGTTTTATGAGAAAAAAATATGTCATAAGTTTATATCAATATTGTCAACTTAAACTTAGAATTATAGGTTTTTGTGTAAATTGTTTAACTTTATATTTGCAACTGTTTTAGACTGAAAGCCTTGGTACTTAATAACATTAATATAATTATCTATTTGCATGTATGTACACACACATATGTTTCAGCTGAACAATACCAATGTTATTAGCAAATAAACATAAATAAAATTAGTAAGTGTTATTATTGAACACAATTTAGAATGTATGTGTAGTTGTTTGGTCCCTTAAGATTTAACCCACTTGTGATAGTCATTTAAATTACAGTGCTTTAACGTCATGTGAAATAGTTCCTCTCTATGTGGTTGACCCATCTACTCAATAAGGTTGAATACAAGTTAAGAAGTTAACAAGGTTAGTATGTTCTACTTAGCTTTCTATTTTGATTTAATTTAATTTTATAACTATATGAAACATTTACCTAAGTCCAAAGGCAAGTCAACAAAGTGAGATAAATTCGGAGTAAGTCCCTCCTCCCCCAGAAGTAGCCATTTTTATTAGTTTTTGCTTTATCCTTATAAAAAATTAAGCAAATAGGACTCTGTGTGTGCATTTCCCTTCTTATGCATAGTTTAGCATTTTATTGTTTCTGAAACCTTGCTTTTTTCACTTAGTATATCCTAGAGATCACTCTATAGAGAAAGCTAAAATTTGAGGTCTTTTTACAACAGCCTTCATCATCAAACACAAAAATGTTTTCCCATCACAGCAACTCCTAGGTCAGCAAAAAAGACAGAATGCCCTTATTGGTACCAGAAGTTTTTTATAAGTGAAAATGAAACCATCAGCTCAAACTTCTTTAAGCAGCTTGTTAAAACTATCTGGGCCTCCCAAATAATCCTGTGAGCAACTCTCTGCATTCTGAGAGAACATTAATAACTTAATAACAGTACCCGCAGTTAGTTGCATGGCACTTACGAAAGTTACTGCAGGGTTTAAGGGAAGGAACTGAGTGAGGAGGTAGGGTTGGCTTCTCTCCTGGCATTCCCAGCTTCCCAGCAGTGTGGCCTTGAACAAGGGAGTGAACACATTCCTTGCCAAAAGGGTCGCCATGGGAACAAAGCCAAATGAGGTCTGTTTAGTGCCAGGGACAGGGTCTGATAGATAGTGGTACTTACTATGGGGTGGTTGTAATTGTTATTTTCAATAGAATCTTTCACATACATAATCCTATCATAATTCTCTGAACAATCTTTTGAGGTAAATATCATAGCTCGCTGGGATTATTTAGTTTTAGGTTAAATTTATGACACAGTGGGGTTATATGCTTATGTGCCACCTCTCCATTTAATATAAGTACATGTACTTCTTGTGTAATTCACATGAACAATATATTATGCCTGAGTTCTGGGCTTGAACTGTGGTTTTACTACATAAAATAAGGAGATTTTAACCACAGAATAGCTGCTTTTCTGACAGACTGCTACTTGTGCATCTGATTAATTTATGTCATGCTTGGTCCTTAATCAAGAGTTAACCAATAATGAGAGCAGGGCCCCTGCAGGAAACTACGATTCATTATGACAATCCATTATGTGATTTAAGTTGCAAGAAAGAGAAATGAGGGAAAGGGGAGTATAAACCTCATTTATAAATTAGACCTTGACTTTTATTTAAGCTATTCCTTTTAACTGGATCATGCCTATGATTCAGAGGACATTTTCCTTCGAAGAAAATATTATCCCTGTGACCTTTCATACAAAAAATGATGACATGATCAAATGGTACTTTTGAACACATTTCAAGACATAAAACCAAGCATGTGTGTAAGTATTTGTAGGTGTGGGTATTTGTGTGTGTGGGGGTGTTTGTGGGTGTCTCTTCTAGTACACTTCCTTTAGTTCAGTGGTTCTCAAACTCACTTTCATGATAGAACCCCAGAGGCTTCACCCTGGGCCAATGATATGAGACTCCTTCTGATGGTACCCAGGCATCAGCAATTTTCCAGCCCCCACCCCAGATGATCAGGATATTTGAGAAGAGTTAAGAACTGGTTTACTGGTTAGTTTGTTTATAGTTGCAGGGAAAGATGGAGAAGGTACGAAGTCCAGTACATCACACCTGTAACCCTCCCAAACTCAGGAATTTAAGACCATGGTAACCAACCTGACAAACTCAGACCTTTTGGAGTTTGAAGATTTCAGTCCTTCAAAGAAGACTTTGCAGGAAATAGTGCCAAGAAAGCCACTCCCACGAGCTTAGATAAGGCATTCCCAACCTTCAAATGCCAAAGTGTTGAAAGCAGCACTGCCTCAGAAAACCCCCATTTGTGGATAACAAGCAAATTTCTCCTCTGTGGCCTTGGGGAGGGACCCCAGGCCAGGTACCAAGGGCAACTTCCTTTCTGCAGAGCCAGCACGCTGGATAGCTGGGCTCAACTTGGCTCTTTGAGGGACCACAAAGGAAAGAAACTCCTGGGAGGAATCGAGGAGGCCCGGGTAGCAGTACCTGGCACTGTCTTAGGTCATGTGATGGTGAGACAGCCTGATAAACTGCTTGCTCCCCACACATCCTTCATAACATAAAAGCATCGTGTCATCTCCCGTCTTCTCAGTCACAGAAAGCTAGAACCAGGAGGAACTTCAGAAAAGTTCCTTCTGTGGCTAACTGCACTTTTAAAGTTTGGGGTTCTTTCTGCAGAAGGAAGCTCCCACACAAGCTCAGGTAACGTAAAGTTGCCCAGGTAAGAACAGGGTGGGACTCCTATAACCCTGCCTACATCTTCAACCTTTTACCCCAGGCCACTAAGGAGCTCTGGAAAGGCCGGTTTGAAGAGCCCTGAGACCATGCACATGCGTTTTTTTTTAAGAAGAAAAAAGTGAAGTTCTCAGAGACTTAAAAGTTCCAACCCACACTACCATTCTGTATTTTGAAGTGGCTTGGTGAGGACCAGAAAGCAAGGGAAGGGCAGAACCTGGATTAGATCCTATGTCTCCTATCTGCTGCTCTTGCCTGCAAACTTTGTTTTCACAAGGAAATAACCTACAGCAAATTGTGTGTCAGTACATAAGACCAATGGACAGGGGGAATGCTCATGTGCTGGGGCCTAGGTCAGCCAAACACCCCCCCCATCCCACCCCAGAGCAGGGGACAGACCCAGGACAGTTGTTTCAGGGTTGCTCACTAGGCTAGCCTCTCTTCTCTGGGGTTCTGGGGCACAGAGATGCTCGGTTAAGTTGGGAATCTGAATACCAAACTGTCTCTTCAGGACTTTTAGACCTAGCAATCTTTCTAGGAAATAGATATCTGCCCCTATTACTCTTCCTTGGCCTCTAATCTCATATAGTTCAAGATAGTTTGCAGAGTAGAAACCACAGAATCCCATTGAAACACCTCCCTGTTGGGATAGGTTATCCCAGGTACACATAACAGTCCATGAAAAACCCAGGTGGTCCATGTTAGCTCATCCTAACATCTGCCAGATGTTAGATTCCTGGAGCAGAAGTCTCGAGTCCTGCCTCTGTGCAGCCCACTCAAGCAAGGAAGATGTGAGTTTTGACCCTGTTCTAAGACATTTGAAGGCAGGGCTGAAGCCTGCCCATCTTTGGATCTTTATAAACAAGGCTGCAGATGTACAGAAAATGAATGGTTGAATGAATGAGAATAATTTCTACCACTTACATAATATCTACCTCACATTGGGGACTATTCCAAGTGTATTAATTCTCTTAATAACCAGTGACAAAATATGATTATCATCCTTATTTGACAGATGAGAATAGTGAGGCATAGGGAGGTTAAGTAATTGCCCAAGGCCACCCACTTGGTAACTGACAGGTCCAGGATTCAAATGCAGTCTGCGATTTTCAGTGGTGGACATGAATGTTTGTCATAATCCAGGATAAATGAGTCAAGTCATAAGACAGGACTAGCTCGGTTCTAACCTAGGGAGAGAGCCAGGACATATTCCTTTAGTTAGGGGCAGGATTAGTCAACGCATTGAAAAGGTCGCTTGCTCTATCTATCTATCTATCTACCTATCATCTCTCCCACCCTCTCTCCCTCCATCTCTCCCTTTCTCACTCCCTCCCTCCTTCTCTCTCCCGCTCTTCTCTCTTTCAATATAATTCACATTCTATAAGATCCACCCTTTAATACATACGATTCAGGGTTTTTTTGTATATTCATAGAGCTGCGAAAGCATCGTCATTACCTAATTCCAGAACATATTCATTACCCCCAAAAGAAACCTCATACCCAGTAGCAGCCACTCCCCATTTCCCCTCCCCATAATCCCTAGCAACCAATCTGCTTTATTAAATGGAATCATATAATATGGGACAAAAGGTAGCACCCTTGTTTAACTTCTCTAAATGTCTCACACTTTTACTTTCTCCTTGTTTCTTCTCAGGTCATTTTGCCATGGCTTAAACAAACATCATGACACTTTACTACTTTAAAATTTTTCTTAAGATGTGCTTCGAGAGAGCAACTCTTACCCTGGCTTCTAGCCTCCAACTCCCACCCCCCAGCCCTGGACTTTTACATCTGAGCTCAGGATCCAAGGTGTAACTTGAGCCAAGAAAATATCGAGGAATCAGAATAACAGGGGCTGAATCCACAGGCAGGGCTCTGAGGACTGAGGTAGGAAACGAGCTGCCATGGGAGGTGGGCAAGGCTGGAGACCTTCCTGGAGGCAGGCAGGATTGCCTCCACCACAGCTTGGCTTCCAAAGGCTGTTGATCCTCACGCCGCTGGTTCACAGAAGCCCCTTCCCACTGAGCTCTAGGTCATATATATCCAAGTCACAGATTAGAATCTTCAGAAACAGAGTCTACTAAAGCAGCTTTTCAAAATAAAAGGGGGAAAAAGGATGACTTCTCCCAGGAGGCTCAGGCATCCCAACATCAATTGGTAACCTAGACTTGCCTCTCACCACTTCCGCCTGTACCTGTTACTTGGCATGCTGATGACAATAAAGATCCTTGATCCCCACCTCGGGACATTTTAAAAAATAAACTTCTTATTTGAAAAGAATTTCATATTTACAGAAAAGTTGCAAAGATAACATAGAGAGTTCCAGCTCATCCCTCAGCGTTGGGTTCCACTAATGTTATTACTGTGGTCCTGTCTCAAAACTAAGACATTACCATTGATGCGCTATTATTAACTGAACTCAAAGTTGATTTGGATTTTGCCAGTTTTTCCACTAATGTCCTTGTTCTGTTTCCAGGATTCAATCTACGACGCCATGTGGATTTAGTCATCATATCTCCTTAGGCTACTTCAGTTCATGAGAGTTTCTCAGTCTTACCTTGCTTTTCATGACCCTCGCTATCCTGAGTACTGGTCAGGTGATTTGTGTGACGTCCCTCAGTTTGGGTTTGCTTGATGTTTCCTCTCATGGATTAGACTAGGGCCACCTGATGCGATTTTGACTCAGTAAACATGGGGTGTCCAGAAATCTAGATTTTTGACACATGCCCCAAGTGATTCTCATGCCCATAGTCTCTAGCCTCACTTGAGGAAATGGTGTTAGACACAATATTGCTTGACAAACTACAGGTGGATTAGAAGATTAAAACTTTGCTTTTAAAAACCAGGAATGAGAATAAAACATTAAACCAATCTGTGGAAAATGATACTTTGAAGATTTGAAACATTAGGGTAATCACAAATTAATAAAAAGATTAAAACATTTAAAAAATGTAAAATATACATTTTTATAATAAAAAATAAAATGATTTTCCTAAAATGCAACTTGCACAGGATTAATATCTATTTAAAATGTCTTTCTAATGTATTTGGAAAACATGAGATATCCACTAGATAATTGGAAAAGATGCAGACAGATAACTTGCCAAAAGTGAAAATACAAATAGGAAACAGACATATGTAGGAATGTTCAATCTTATTAGTAAGCAGATTTAGATTTTTTTAAATATACATCTTATGCCCTGTAAATTAACAACGTTTTTTTAAGACCAGACCTTGTGCATGAATTTATGATGAAATTAGAACATCCTTCATTGCTGTTGACATTGTCAATTTATATAACTCTTGCAAAACAAACTGATATATATATTCATTTAAACAAAATATTCATATTCCATGCTTCAGATATGCAATTCTTGAGAATTTATCTGAAATATATATCCTTAATTCAAATGCAGCAAAAGTTCTAGGAAGAAAATATTTGAAAATAGGAGAAAATTGGAAAAGAGATAAATATACAATAGCAGCAGCATGATTAATAAATTATGGTGTAGTATCTCCATGTACACTGACAATACAAGACTAGGTTATCATGGGAAAATGTACACGATATTATATTGAAATAATATAAATTATATTAGAAAGGTGCATTATGTTTATATTTGCATTAAAATGTTTACATATGGACACAAACTGAAAGTGAGTCCACCAAAGTGAGACATTTACATTTTAAACGTTTTTACATCCTCTAAGCTAGTCTTCATTTATTCAGTCTGAATTGTTTCAGTGTCTATCATCTCAGAAGAGAAAGACCCTTAAAAACCAAGAGGTTTCTCAGGCTGCACTCCCACTTCTTTGGAGAATTTGTTGGTTTGTGTGTTGGCATGAGTCAGAAGCTGGGAGAGTTGAGCACAGGTCCAGTTTATTCACTGAATGTGGCCCACAGGCTTTAAAAAAATCTCTGGCTTTTCTTGGAAACAGGGAGGGCGTTAAGGAAATGCGTAGGTGTGTCTGAGTCATATTGAGAATTTCCCTTTTTATAAAGAACCTTCAGTATAACCAACATTTTTAAAGCTCCACATGAATTCTATCAGCTGTCTTTCCCTTCCCTCTTCCATCTACCATCTGCTTGCCCTGTGAGAAGTCTTCCCCTCCTGAGGCTATCTCATTAAACCAGGCCTGGCCTGGGAGAGCTGATCGAGGGGGACAGCTTTCTGAGCTGGTCTGCAGCCAGGAGGTTACCTGCCTTCCCAGCATGGTCATCACCCTCCCTCTTCACCTCAGCATACATTAGCATGCTGACCTGTTGCAAAAAAGCCACAGTGTGGGCATCTGAACACAGTGGGCATCAACCTATGTGTAGATTGGAAGTCTTCCATGAACCTAAATTCTCTCTTTTTTTTTAGTCAAGGTCATACTCTGTCACCCAGGCTGGAATGCAGTGACACAATCATGGCTCACCCACAGCCTCAGCCTCCTGGGCTCAGGCAATCCTACCCACTTAGCCTCCCAAGTAGCTGGGACTGCAGACGAGTGCCCCCATGCCTGGCTAGTTTTTTTATTTTTTTTGTAGAGGCAAGGTCTTGCTATGTTTGTTGCCCAGGCTGGTCTCCAAGTACTGGGCTCAAGCAATTCTCTTGCCTCGGTCTCCCTAAGTGTTGGGATTGCAGGCATGAGCCTCTTATATGTTGAGTAAGTGCCAATAGTGCTATTAACTTGGAGGCAGGAGAAACATCTAAATGAAGTGATATGGGATATTTTACTTTTTGATTGTAAAGCTTAATTAAAACAATCTCCCTGGGTGTTGTGATGACAGAATGGACCCAAAAAAGGCTTTAAAATATTCCCTCTGGAATTGGTCAGTGGTTTTCCTAAAAAGGTGTAAGGATACTTTGATGCATCTTTTATTAGTTTCATTACATTAGTTTAAACATTCTGAAAATGTTTAAGAAAATTTGCTTCTAGTTTATGAAGATATTTCTGTCAAGATTTGACACCCTTCCAACTATTTCTACCTCTCTCCCGTTTTAATTTTAACTTCTACTCTGTTTATGAAAAACTTCATTTGGCCTTGGGCACTAGAAATGAACTGTTTCCTAAGGAACACAAAGCTGTGGGTTTCCTAATGAGTCCAGGGAGAAAACAAAATAAAGCAGAGTTCCCTACTAGAGTCAGAAGTTTCTGACCAGGAGGCTAATTCAACCTGCTAACATTCTTTTTCACCATTTCAATCAGGGCCAGATAGTGAGAAAAGGACACTGGGCTCAAAACGGACCCCACAACTGACCCATGCTCTCCATTCCAGAAAGATGATAGGGCTGTGTGAGGTGAAGCATTGGGGCCAGGGGTGGCTTGTGTGGCAACCCCTGCCTGCACAATCACAGTTATCTCTCCAGGCACACTTGTGAGGGACTATTTAGTGTTGTCAGTGCCACGGGGCTTTGTGACTACAAACCAGTGAATTTGCTGAATTCTCTGAGGCAGAGGTTTATAAACTGAGGCCCATGTACAGAATGTCAGAGTCTGTGAATATGCACAGGAAAAAATTACCTATTTATTTTTACTAGTTTCCAATTGAAAATTGACGTTTCCTCAATTATGAATATAAGCAACAAACCACAACATCAGATATTCCTGACACTTTGTCTCTAATGAACATCACCAATATTTTCATATCACTTTACATTGTAGCAGATATCTCAAAATGCTAATTATGCTCATTACCCCTTCAAGTATGGTGGCATTAGGTCTGAAATTCTGTGTCTCTCCCACCAACTCCAAATTCATATGTTGAAGTCCTAACCCCCAGTGTGATGGTATTAGGAGGTGGGGCCTTTGCAGGTTGAGGTCATGAGGTTGGAGTTCCTGTGTTGGAATTAGTGCCCTTACAAGAAGAGGTGAAGATACCAGAGTGCTCTCTCTCTCTCTCTCTCTTTCTCTCTCTTTCTCCACCCTCCCCCCCCCCGCCTCTCTCTCTTTCTCTGTCTAAGGAGCCAGGGAGAAGAAGCATTCTGCAAGCCGGAACAAGGCCATCACCAAGAGATACATCTGCCAGCACCTTGATCTTGGACTTCTAGCCTCCAGAACTGTGAAATTATTGTCTGTTGCTTAAGCCATCCAGTCTGTGCTATTTTGTCATAGCAACCAAGGCTGACTAAGACACACATGTGATACAGTACCACATATAAGAATTTGATAGCTTTATTTGCGCATAATTGGTTTCCTTTATAAGCCTATATACTTCCTTATGCATCTGAAGACATTCGTCTAGAAATGTGTTCGTAGACTTCCCCAGAGGAAGATCAAGATTATAAAAGAAAGATCATAAAAGAGACCCCCCACCAGTCCTTCCTTCCATCTTGGTCACATGTCCACTTAACAAGAGCAGCTTCTGCTTGCCTCCTGGGGTTCAGAAATGGTTCAGAACATGATGTTAATGAGGTCTTTCTTGTGGTCTTTTCCCTCGTGTATCAGTGTCTCCACTTACTTCTACTGCCACAGACCTCTCTCTCTGACCTCAGCCACCATCTGACAGGCATGTGCTGGTTGGGGGAAGCAAATGTTAAGTCTTATGTCGATTCAATGTGATGAGTTCATTTTGGAATAAAAGACAAACAAGCCTTGTATTCCATCTTGCTAGTATCACTGACGAGCGATTTGAACTTGAGAACTCTGTTACCGCTTTGAGCTCCAGTTTCCTCATCTGTCAAATGATGGATCAGCTGCAGCAGTGTGCTTTTCAAAATATGCTGTCTCTCTCAAACTCCTTCTTCCTACTTTTGAAAGCTGCCAAACGGGCTTTTTAATTTTCATAATATTATTGAATGATAATTCACTTTCAGGAATGAGAAGTTAGACATCTTGGAGAAAGGAATTTAATTTTAAAGTCCAGTATATCATTGATCTAAACTGCTCAGACTGACATAGCTTGCTTTAGAACAGAGTTGGGCGTTACTTTTAATGTGCTTTGTTCTCGATTTTGTTTTCTCTAGAATCTGTGTGTCAATATTTCAGCTCTAGGTGGCAGTAATGTACTATGGAGATGTGTGGTTAACCAGGGAATAGATTGCCAAGTTTCAAGTCTCCAGGCAGAAGAGAACCTTAAGGAAATGTGAGTGTGATTACTGGGTGGGTGTCAGGGTTACCCAGACACTCAATGAACTGGTCAACACACTACTGCTGTCTCCTGTGACAGACTATGTTGGAGGCAGGAAGGAAAGCCACCGGTTCACGAATACATTATATGCAATGAATAAGATGAGTTACGTGTCATGGGAATTTTTGCAAACCTGTCCTCTATATATAGTGTCTATAGTCCCTTTCTCTCCTTCCCCTCTCCTGCACACACACACACACACACACACACACACACACACACACACACACAGAAGCATGTGAGCCTAAGGAAAGAGTATATTTAAGGGACATTTAATTTCATTTTTTATTCCTCTGGATTTATTTACAAGTGAGTATGTATCAGTTTCCTCATATGTAAAGTGAGGCTAATAGTGCAAACTTCATAGTGTTGTTAAGAGGATTGAATTAGTTAATAGATTTAAAGATAATGAGTAGCCTGTCATGTACATGGTAATCTCCACGCAAATGTTAGCTACCCCTATTATTGGTATTACCCAAGGTCCTTTGCATTTTATCTGAAGGAGTAGGGAGGAGATCTGGGCATGGCCACTTAGGGGAGAAAAGAAAAGGTACATGGAGAAACACACCACACACACATGCACACATGCACGTGTGTGTACATACACACACACACACAGCCTCTACAGAATATAGGCACAAGTGAAACCAGATAAATAAGAATGTCAATGGTGGTTTAAAAAGGAAACATGAAAGTCTAAAAGTGTTGTGCTAAGCTCTTAGCTAACTTACTTTAGGGATGGATGGATGGATAGTAAAATTGTTTCTTTAGGGTTAAGAAATAAAAAAGGAGGGAAGTCATGATCTGGTTATATTAACAGATCTTGTTTTAGAGAAGTAGCTTCTCTTTTCCCTGTATCTGGGATCCAGAGGGTATATGCATAGTACCATACAACCACACAGCTAAACACACCTAAAGTGACCTTTCTTTATACAAACTGAAGCAGATCACTGCCCCATGCTGTGGCCTTGTCATGAATGGAGATGGGGCCGGGTGTGGTGGCTCAGCCTGTAATCCCAGCACTTTGGGAGGCCGAGGCAAGAGGATTGCCTGAGCCTGGGGGGTTCAAGAACAGCCTGGGCAACTTGGTGAGATCTCGTCTCTACAATAAATCACAAAAACTAGTTGGGCATGGTGGCATGCATCTGTTGTTCCAGCTACTTGGAAGGCTGATGTGGAAGGACAGCCGGAGCCCAGCAGGTCAAGACTGAGGTGGCCATGAGCATGCCACTGCACTCCAGCCTGGACAACAGAGTGAGACTCTGACTCAAAAAAAAAAAATACATGAATGGAGATGGGTGGTATAGGATCAGAACAGATGCGCTCTTCATGAGAGCTTTGAACAAGGCTCGAATATTGCTTTGGGGTCATATGTTGATTTATGTGTCTGACTTTGAGACAATCAAATACATGGAAATCCAAACTTAAAAATCAAAAGTGAGTGAGAGATTTTTCAAACAGGAAAAAAAACTCTACACTTCACAAAATAATCCAGCATTGGGCTCCCTTAAATTCCTGATGGAAATATGATTGCATTTCCATACCCCCTCTCAGAACTGTTTTAAGGGACCATCATGTCCAAGGATCCCTTCTTTAAAATAGGGTCTGCAGAAAGCAAAAAGATTTACAAAAAGCCTACTTTCCATGAAGATTAGTACAGTGGTATAATCCATGTAGATACTGTCATAAAAGCAAGTATTTGTGCAGCTGCTAAATTGCTGATTTGATGAGAACACTTTCTGGATGTCCTTCAATTTTTCTTCTCCCTTTTCCTCCCATTACTACTTCTACTTCTTCTTCTTCTTCTTCTTCTTCTTCTTCTTATTATTATTATTATTATTATTATTATTGTCAGATTGTTAACACCTACATTCCAGCACATCTGGCTTTGCTACAAAAGCAGTTGTGAGATTGAATGAGGAGCAGAAGGGTGAAGGCCTTTCACTCACAGATAACTCCTCACTCTGAGCTGTGCTTCCTGGGAGGTAGAGAGCACAGTTCAGGCTTCCAGACTGCTTTGCCATTGCAAAAACAAGATCTGCAAAATTTTTCTTTTACACTTCCCAGGGCCATTTTAAATTAAATTAGTGACCAAATTTACAAATATTCTCCATCAGAAATTTACATTTGGCAAGAGTTGCAGCTTGTGATGTCAGCCTCTGATGTGAAAACCTGTCCCTTCAAGACAATCATAGACATTATAAGGGTCAAAAATGCATCTGTGCCAAGCTAACAAAAAATAATAAACGCTTTTAAGACTCTAAATCGAATTTGCATTTATCATTTTTTTCAAACAATGTTATGGAGCTCATCAACCTGCCTTTAGAGGTTAACCAATTAATTAGTGTGAAAGGCTGAAAATTTATTACCCCAAGATTGCTATGTAGTTCATTAGCTGAGACATATATTATTTTTTGCTGTCAAGATACTGTAAAGGAAAGACTGTGCCTTCTGCTTATTTTGTATTTCTTACTGTTGCTATCTGTTTGCTGGTCAGAATATGTAATTAAATTCTTGTTGACCTGATTTACTGAAAGTCTAGAAGTCTTTGGCAAGAAGAATGTTATATTAGAAAGAGCACTGCATTGAGACTTTATCCAAGGGTTATCTGGGTCCTGCCATCCTATGACACTGGTATGTAAATCACTTCATCCCTCTAGACTTCAACTATCCCAAATGAAAAAACAAAAACCAAAAAACAATAATGCTGACATTTTCCTCCTCTCTGATCCTATGAGGAATGTGTACAAATATTTAGGGCAAAATATCTAAGATATGTTATAGCATCTTATATTTATAGAAGAGTTTATAATTTACAAATTTCTTACAGTAATACAGCATTTGATCCTCAGAGCTGACCTGTAAGGTAAAAGGCAGTATATTCATGTATTGCAATATGGACAGCTGAGAATTTTCCAGAGATTCAAATTTGGGTTCCTTTTTGCTTAACATTTTCTTCTACTTAGCTCTGTGATCTTGCATTTTATAATAAATAGGAAAGAGAAATCAGGCCACAACTTCAATACTTTTCCTATAAATCTCCTCAGCTATGTATCCAAGTTCACTACTTACAAGTCTTACCTTCCATAAAATACTAGAATACAATTCAGCCAAGTTCTTTGCCACTTTATAACAAGACTCATCTTCCCTCAAGTGCCCAATAACATGTTCCTCGTTTCCATCTGAGACCTCACCAGGAGTACCTTTAATGTCCACATTTCTATCAACAGCCTCTTCAGGCAACCTAGGTTTTTCTAATATGGCCTCAAAACTCGTTTAGCTTTACCTAAAGCCAATTCTACATTTTTAGGCATTTGTTATAGCAGCACCCCACGCCCAGTATCAAAATCTGTGTTAATCTACTAAGACTTCCATAACAAAGTACCGCAGACTGGGTGGCTTAAACAGCAGAAATGTATTTCTTAATGTTTCTGGAGGCTTAAGGTCCAAGGTCAAGTTGTTGACAGGGTTGGGTTTCATTTTCAGGTTTCTCTCCTTGGCTTGTTGATGGCCATCTTCTTCCAGCATTTTCATGTAATCTTTCCTCTATGCACACTCATGTCTGTGTTCAAACTTCTTCTTGTAAGGACACTGGCCATATTAGACTAGCACTCACCCTAAAGACCTTATTTTAACAAAATTAGCTATTTAAAGATCTTATCTCCAAATAAAATTACATTCTGAGGTATTGGAGATTAGGACTTTGACATATGAATTTGGGGAAAGGGGACACTATTCAGACTATAACAAGCAATAAACCCACAGATGAGAATTAGGTCCACCAATGAGATTATTAACATGCATAGAAACTTTAAGTTGCATGGCCAGTACACTCAAGTTCCAGATATTTTGATTTTTCTTGTTTATCCTAGTAAGATGGCAAAAATGTATTGGAAATATACAATCCAGGTAAGTAGACCTATAAGTGATTTCAGGAAACAAGACAAAAAGAAAAGTTGTGCTTGCAGGAAATGCAACTGATTTTGACAGGGCTACTACAAATTTGACAGCTCAACACATCACAGCATACCTGTCTTGATCTGTTTGTGCTGCTGTAACAAAATATCTGAGACTGGGTCATTTGTAAGAAGAGAAATTTATTTCTCTTAATTCTGAAAGCTTGACAGTCTAAGATCAACACACTGGCATTTGGTGTCTTGTGAGGGCCTTATTGCTATATCCCGACAAGAAGGTGTGAAAAGGAAAAAAGGCACTAGAACACTCCCTTCAACATCTTTTTATAAGAGCTTTAATTCATTCATGGCTTAATCACCTCCTAAAGGCTCCACCTCTTAATACTGTCCCAGTGGTGATTACATTTCCACATATGAATTTTGAGGGTCGCATAGACCATAGCAATGCCTAATAATATCTTTGTAAATTGTTTAAAAGATTATATCATGGCAATTATATTATCTTAAGGCTCAAATGTTTGTATTGTGTTTTTAGAATTAAATGATGCTTCATCTGACCCAGAATTATAGTCCTAAAAGTTAAGAAAGGAGATCATATTTTCATCTCTATTCTTTGAATGATATAAATCTTTTCAAGCAAAATTTGTAACTAAACTACCCTACTCAGTGGATATAAGAACAGGCATTGTGGACTGAATAAAAACCAGTTCAGTCACTATCAAGCCAACAAAACGAGTGGCCAGAGCTCTGTTTGGCAGTGCATCATCCCGTGTGCTGACCTGGAAATTACTCAATCTAACTAGCGCCTTCATTGCCAAGGTCACTGGCTTTGTCTCCGGCCTAGAGCAAATCATCCTCAAACCACACTGGGTCTCTGCTTTGTAAACTGGGGATTAGCTATCTTGGAGGCTTAAAATCACATTTGAAGTGTACTTTTTAAAACATATATGCATTTACTAAAGGTAGAAGAGAAACATATTTAAACGTTGCTCTTCATGTGTAAGCCTGTTCTTAGATTTTAAAAAGGTGTGTTTTTCACATAATACCATAAGTGTATATTTATGTTTGTAAGGAATCATGCAATAATGTAAACCATCACTGTTGTCCAAACACAAAAGGGACATGAAATTGTGTTTTAGATACGTCCTTAAGATCACTGATGTTCTAAGAATGAAGGAGAAGACAGATGCGATGAAAGCAACTCCCAGCACTTAAGTCCAGGTCTTTCTCTCATTGGCACTTTATGAGGACAGGTTTGAAGCAAAACAAAATCACCAAGCTCTAAACTGTCACTCATCTGATGGGTCCAGAAAAAGAGGGACTAGAATCCATCCTCACCAAGGGTCCTTTTAGGTCCAAACATCAGTGCACTGATCTTTCTGTTGGGTGGAATCAGATAAAACCTCAAGACCCTTTCATTCCAGGGCCTTAAGGAGGCAAACTCTGCACAAGACAAAAGTGCTTGTAGCTGTCAGGCAGCCCCAGGCAATAAGACAAGATCTGACGGTTACAATATTTCTCCCTGAGTTGTCTTTGGTTCTATGATAATTAATTTAAAAGGACACTTTAGCACTTGTGCCAAATAATAGAAAAATTTGATTACAATTTTAATGAGCTGGCTTTTCAACCTTCCTGGCAAGTCATGGTCAGAACTGCCCTTTGACAAGCAGCTTCTGTGCCGGACACCACCTGGCAGGTCTCCAACGGAAGATGGGCACGAGATGCAGGAGCAGTCAGATGGTGTTACTGCTGCTGGGGCAGAGCCAGCTCGGCACTGGTGCTGTGGACCGGCAGTGGCTCTCCACAGCCTCCCTGGAGGTTTCTACAGCCCAGTCTCTATCAGAGAGTGAGCTGTTCCCAGTCTCAACTGCTGTCCTGGCTTTCATCCCAGTCTCTCTAGAGTCTATTTCCCATATAGCAGCCAGAGTGATCTTTGTAAAATGCAAGTTAGGGTATGCCACTCCTCTGGTTAACCCTCCAATGTCTCCCAGCACAGAGACCAAAACCTCAAATCTTTGCTGGATCTTTGATTTGGTCCCCAGTACCTCCCTGACCTCCCCTCCTACCACTTTCCCACCCCCTCTCGCTGCATCAGCTGTACCAGCCTTCTAGCTGTTTCTTGAACACCCCAGGCATGTGCCCTCCTCAAAGTCTTTGTGCGTTCTGTTCCCCCTGCCAGGAATATTATCCCTCCAGATACCCGATGACTTACTCTCTCACCTCATTCAGGACTTAGTCACATGTCGCCTTATTAGAGAAGCCCTCCCTCTCCCCTATCACTCTGTCTCCTCCCCATCATTCTTTCTTGTGTGATACAATCTCAAACTTAATGACAAGTTACAAACAGAGCACAGAGAACTTTTTCCCCTGAACTCTTTGGGAGTAAGTTGCCAACATTATGCCCATCCCCTCCTTAAATATTTGAGTTTGGAAATTTTACACACAAGAAAATTCTCCTATACAGTCACAGTTCAACCATCAGGATGGGAACTTTAATACTGGTACATTCCTGCTACTTCATCTTCAGACTACATTCAAGTTTCACGACTTTTTCAGCCTTTGTAGCCAAAGTATCAAATACAGAAACCAATATTGCAGTTTCTTGTCGTGTGTTTTTTAGTATCCTCCAACACAAAACGGTTCCTTGATCTTTCAGTAATGTTCACAACTGACACTTTTGAAGAGTCCAGGCAACTGTTGCAGAAAGTCCATTAATTTGATGTTGGCTGATGTTTCACCATGATCAAATTCAGGTTACACATCTTTGGCAGGAATATCACAGAGGTGATGCTGTGCTCAGGACTAGCTATTTCATATGCAGGGTCCACGGCAAAATGAAAATGCAGACCCCTTGTTTAATTTAAGAAGAACTAAAAATTTCAGGAAGGTAGCAGCAGAGCATTAAACCAAATATGGGGCCCTTCTAAGCATTGGAAGTGCAACTGCAAACTTAGCTTGCCCACGAAGCTGGCCACATCTATGAGCTTCATGTTGCATCTCATCAGATGTCAAATGATTCCACTTTGTACATTATTGGTGACTTTGCCTTTGATCACTTTTTTAAGGTGCGTGAAAGGTAAACTGTGGCAGTGTAGGCCAGTATTGTGGGAATAACCAAAGATTTGCAAAAGTTAAGCAAAAGAATTTATTATCTACGTTCCACAGAAAGAAAGGGTGTCTATGCTCACAGGCAAGCATGCCTCAGAGGCTTGGGGTGCAGGGGGTATTTAAGTTTGGAGCTTTTATGGGGAAATAAGGGATGTATAAGAGTTTTCCCAGCAGCTTCGTTCTTAGGCATCGACAACATCAATCAGACGCCTTGAGGTTGTCAAGGCAACCTGTATCTTGTGACTTTAGGCAGGGGACTGGTGGGCAGTCATGGAAGGTTGATCACAGTAGAGTGTTTGGGCAGCCTTACTTCTTGTTCCTGAAAAACAAATGCTGAGAAAGAAGCAACCAAGGGATTATAAGCAATTATTCATTTTACTTAAACAATGGGTTTTGTGAACTAATAATCAATGATAGGCTAGAACAAGCTGTTACTTTAAGCATGACTGAGCAAGGCAGACTACTATGATTGCTCTCTAGCTTTTTATCCAAAGTTCCTTTATTGTAAAAGTTGAGCTCTTAACCCCTTCAGTGGGACTACCAGCCTTCTTCATAATCAAGTTCATCTTTCCCCCTTCTTAGCAAGTGTTTGGGGGAAGAGATTTTGTATTGACTTATGTCAATGTGAACTCATGGGTGCTGAATTTATTCAGTGGTTTATAACTCATTGCTATCTTTATTTATTATTTTAATATACATGCAGTCCACTTGGCTTTCTTTGGTTTACCATTCTATGAATTTTAACACAAGTATAGACAAGTGTACTGAACATTGCAATGAGGGTACAGAAACTTCCAACAACCCCCAAGATTTCCTCATGTTGTCCCATTGTAATCAAATCCTCCTCCTCCCCTTACCCTCGGTCAATCACCAAACTTTGTCTTATAATTTTGCCTTTTTCAGAATGTCATATAAATGGAATCATACTGAGTGTGACCTTTTGAGACTTGAGTGTTTCACTCTGCATAATGCCTTTGTGATTCATCCATATTGCTTCCTGAATGGTTCTCTATTGCATGAATATATACAATTTACTTATCCATTCACCCATTTGTTATATTAAAATTTCCTTATTTAAATTAATGGGGCTTTTCATCCTCAGATTGTGTCCTCATGGATGGAGAACAAAGGGCCAGTGGTTCTTCTCTGACAAGCTCCCAGGTAATGCTGAAGCAGCAAGGCTGTAGACAGATTACCAGGACAATGACAATTGGGAGGGTCTGCTTGCAGGAAGGCACGTTGTTTGCAAAGAAGGGGGCAGTGCAGGTGAGAAATAACGAGAGCCTGGACCAAGCCAGTGGCAGTGGGGCAGATAGTGTAGACAGATTATAGACATAGTAAGAAGACCCACTGGCTTGAGGGTATGAATGCAGTTGCCAAAGATACAGGAAAAGGAGCAGAAAGAAGGCTAATGATGTGGGGTAACAGTGAGTTTCCTTTTAGCCATTCAGTGTGAAGGGCGTGGCAGGATATCAGGTGTAACTGTCCAGTAAGAAGCTGGCCATGAGTGGCTGGGGCTCAGAGGAGAGAGAGGCCTGGGCTAAAGGAGATAGTGGGTGTGGGCTTCCCCACTCCCAGGAAGGGGAGTGAACAGGGAAGGAGAGAGGTGGGGAAGGGCAGTCCTCTTCTGTGCTGCTTTCTAGCTTCTATGAAGAAACCCCCACCCCTACCGCCCACCCCAGGCTGACTGCCTTCTTTCATTACATTTACTAGCAGTTGGACTCAGAACCAAATCGTAGCATCTCTGGGACTTGCTCAAAAACAAAAGGAGGTGATGGTTACTACAAGTCTCCAACATTAAGAGTGAAGAGTTGTTTGGGTCGAAGAATCTGATCTTGGCTGCCTCCACCCTGGCTGGATCCCAGGAGGCTGCAACACCCTTTATTTTAGAGGCAACAGAGCCCCTAAAGCTCGTTCCTGCTTTATTTCTTAGCACAGGTAACACAACTTTGCATTGGAAAAAAAGATAGTTTTACCACTAACTGAGCAAGCTAAAAAAAGAAAGAAAGAAACTACAGAAATACACATTAATTTAAAACAGTCTAATTTCCTAAGTTGAGGGTTCTAGTCCAAATGACACCACACACACACACACATGACACACACACACACACACACACACACAAATTCCAAGGTTTCAAGATTGCTTCATCCCAGAAATAGTGTATCCCACACTGAGGGACTTTGACCAGCCACTGGGTCTCTTCTGTTCCAGTGCTGTTCCACACATTGGACAGGCGTACAAAAAGGGTCATTTTATTTCCTTTCAAGACAATCAGTCTATAGGAACGTTTTGTCTCCTCCTAAGACTATTGTAAAAGTTTTATTAAAAGTAAATTTTTCTTTGAGAGAGTGAATTATGGATATTTGTCTTTTGCTTTTACTACTCTTTATTTAATTATTGTCTTCTGCAGTCAATATGCTTTACTTCTGCAAGAAAAAGCCAGTGAAGGTTTTAGAATGTTTAAAAATTCACACTGCTCAGACTCCAGGTGAGTGAGTGAGAATGAATGAATGACACAGGAACGGTGCAATGCATATGTCCCTGCTTATCTGATGAATGGCTGCCTTCCCTGTGTCTGCAGAACAGGGACTTCAATACAGCTCTGGGCTTACCTTGTGTCGTTGCCTCTCTGGACCCTCAAACAGATCACTCACAGAAAAATAACACCTCAGAGAGGAGCGAGCATGAGGGAGAAGTTGTTTGGCATTTGTGAATCAACAGCAAAACTGTGAAGGCCCCACCCCTAATTAATTGCAGGCATAAAGGTGAATGTCTCGCAATGTAAACAATCTGAAGCAGCTGGTGAGAAAAGTCCCCCAAAGACCGGATCCCTGCTAGCTAATTAGCAGGTGTTCACCTGATCAGACATCATATTCAGGGACTTAAGGAACCTACCAATATTTTAAAATTAACTTTGTTAGGAGTTATTCTTCCAAATGGAACAAGGAAAGATCAAATTGTGGGGACCTAGTTTCAAAACTCAAGCTGGTAGGATGGACATCTTAACAATGCTGATTCTTCCAACCTATGAGCGTGGAATATTTTTCCATTTGTTTGTGTCTTCTTTGATTTCTTTGAGCAGTGTTTTGTTGTTTCCATTGTAAAGATCTTTCACTTCTCTGCTTAGGAAGATGTTGAGGTATTTCTTCTTCTTTTTTTTTTTTTTTTGGTGGCTATTGTGAATGGGATTGTGCTTTTTATTTGGTTATCTGCCTATTTGTTTGTTGTTGGTGTATAAGAATGCTACTGTCTTTTGTACATTTATTTTGTACCCCTGAGACTTTGGCAAAGTCCTTTGTCAGTGCAAGGAGGAGGTTTTTGACAGATTCTCTTTTCAAGGTATAGGATCATATCATCAGCAAAGAGGGACAACTTAACTTTCTCTTTTCCTATTTGAATAACCTTGATTTCCTTCTCTTGTCTAATTGATCTAGCTAGGAATTCCAACACTATGTTGAATAGGAGGGGTGAGAGTAGGAAGCCTTGTCTCGTTCCGGTTTTCAAGGGAAATGCTTCCAGCTTCTATCCATTTAACAATATGTTGGCTGTGGGTTTATCATAGATGGCTCTTACTATACTATTTTTGGAACATAGAAGGTATGTTCCTTCTATGCCTAGGCGATCAAGGGTTTTGATCAAGAAGTGACGCTGGATTTTACTGAAATCTTTTTCCATATCTAATGATAGAATCATGTGGCTCTTGTTTATACATCTGTTGATGTATTTACTTACATTTAGTGTTTTGCAGATGTTGCACCAGTTCTGCATCCTGGGGACAAAGACTACTTGGTCATAGTGGAGGATTTTTGAGATGTGCTGTTGGATCCAATTTGCTAGAATCTTGTAGAGAATTTTTGCATCTACGTCCATCAGGAATATTGGCCTGTAGTTTTCTTTCTTTGTTGGATCTTTACCTGGTTCGGGTATCAGTGTGATGTTAACTTCATAAAATGATTTGGAGAGAGTTCCATCTTTCTCAACGACCCGGAATACTTTCAATAGAATTGGTATCACCTCCTCCTTGTATGTTTTGTAGAATTCCACTAGAAAGCCATCTGGTTCATGACTTTTTTTATGTAGGTAGCTTTCTTATGATGGAGTCAACTTCCTGGGTTGTTATTGGTCTATTTAGGGTCTTAATTTCTTCTTGTATCAACCTTGGGAGGTTGTGTGATGTCAGAAAGTCCAGGCTACAGATTCAATGCAATACCCATCAAATTACCATCATTACTCTTCTCAAACCTGGAAACATAAAAGACTACAAATAGACAAAACAATCTTTAGCAAAGGAAACAAAATGGGAAGTATCACATTTCCAGACTTTAAACTTTATTATAAGGCCACAATAATCAAAATGGCCTGGTATTGGTACAAGAACAGACATTTAGACCAAAGGAACAGGACAGAGATTCTGGAAGTAAAACCTCAATTTCTCAACCAACTCATCTTCAACAAAGCCTTCACCAACAACTATTGAGGAGAAGAGAACTTATTCAGTAAATGGTGCTGTGAAAACTGACTGATCACATGCAGAAGAATGAAACAGGGCTCCTACCTATCACCATACACAAAAACCAACTCTAAATGGATCAAAGACCTAAACGTAAAACCTCAAACTTTAAGAATTTTAGAAAATGCAGGAGACACCCTTATGGAAATTGGAATAGGCAACCAATTCCTGATCAAAACCGCAAAAGCCTATGCCATGAGAGATAAGATAGACAAGTGGAACCTCATCAAACTGGCAATCTTCTGCAAAGCAAAAGAAGCCATCAAGAGAGTGGGGAGGCAGCTCACAGAATGGCAACAAATATTTGTCAGCTGTGTATCTGACAAAGGCATAACACCCAGGATCTACAAGGAAATTAAATGAGCCAAAAGGAAAAAAAAAGTGAGCAAAAGATATGAATAGACATTTCTCAAAAAAAGACATGCAAGCAGCCAACAGATACATGAAAAAACGCTCAGCCTCACTAATCATCAAAGAAATGCCAATTAAAACAACAATGAGATACCACCTAACTCCAGTCAGGATGGCCATCATTAATAACTCAAAAACTACAGATGCTGGAGAGGATGTGGGGGAAAGGGAACATCTCTATGCTGTTGGTGGGAGTGTAAATTACTAGTGGTGCCACAGTGTGGTGATTTCTAAAAGATCTAAAAATTGACCTTCCATACGACCCAGCAATCCCCCTTCTGAGAATATATCTGAAGGAACTTAAATCATTCTACAAAAAAGATACCTGCATGTGCACATTTATTGCAGCACTATTCACAATAGCAAAAACATGGAACCAACCATGCTGACCACTGAAAGTGGACTGGATTAAGGAAATATGGTACATATGCACAATGGAATATTATGCAGCCGTGAAGAAAGACAAAATTATGGACTTTGCTGCAATTTGGATGGATTTAGAGTCTGTCATACTCAGTGATCTATCACAGAAACAAAGAACTGAATACCACATGTTCTCTTCTAAGTGGACCCTGGACATGTATCATAATACTATAAGAAAGGAATTGGCAGTAGCAGGATACTGCTGGTGTTGGGGAGGGTGGACACAACATTAATAAGGGTACCTGATCCCAATCCAGGTGACGTAAAGACCCAGAGGAGGCCCAAACTTCACTTGTGCAATGACCACTTATGTACCTAATCTTGAATCGTACTACACATCTTTAAAATAAAATTTTAAAAAAAGGAAAGTCACTCCATAGCAGAGAAAGGAGACTGATTACAGACTACAGTATTTCCTAGTTCAGTTGTAATTATTCTATACTTGGTTGTATGATTTTGTAAAAAAAAAAAAACGTGCTTTGATTATGGAAAGTATTCTTCTAAATGTCTACATTCATTCAGCATACGTGTATCAAGCACTTATTTATATGTTTCACTTTAGAAACCAAATGTCACAGCATTTTCTGAGAAGAAACATCTTCCCCCCTTAATGGAAGTGATACGTACCGTGGTTGTGATGTGTTGGTCCTGTTTGCACTAGCTTATGAGAACTGATTGTTAAATTTTCAGGATTTTGCAAACCAGATGTTCAATACAGCCATTACAAAAGATTAAATTATGTAAATTTACATTAAATTATACTAAAAATAAAGATAAAAAATACTCAAAACATCTCTTTCTATTTATTTTACTACATTTTGCTCTTTTCTCTTCAGATTATTCTCCTCTATTGCACCTGTATTGTGGAAATATTGCATAATGATAGGCTACTGTTTATCACCTCCCATCAATGTGTTCAGTGAGATCAAGTTGGAATTATGAAATCAGTAATGGCAGGAGTATTTATACCACAGAAATGGTCAAACAATACAAATCGGGGCTTATTTTTTGTTGCTTTTCTATACTTAAGAAGGTGATGGAGAAAATATTAATGATGTAGATAACAGTGTGTTGTAAAACTTAAAAGAATATCTTTAGCTACCACATTGTGAGTAGAACCAAAAATATGAGAAAATATTCTTCCATTATTCAAAAACCATGGTCTGATTCAGTGATATCACTCACATTGGTAAATCAATGAAGTTCCCACATATGTCTCCATTGTTTCCTTTTCTATTTATTCAAAGCAAAAAAAAATCCACTCATTACACTCATTTGTTAACGCCTTGAGTGACTTTGCTGAATGGGATAGTACATGAGTTCGTAGCATGATTTTGGTCAAATAATGGTTAAATTACAGCCATAAGTTGACTATGGATATAAGAGTTCAACAGAAATCAACAAAAGCATTCTGGAAGAATCAGTTGGCTATTGAAATTTACAACAAAGAGTTGTTAAAGTCTACTTTATAATTATTTGTGAACTGTGTGCCACACGCCCTTTATATTAGTAAAACTTTTAACAAATTTATGTGCGTATACATTTGCATGCATCTTTTTTTCCTGGAGAGCCAGTTGTTGAACAAAAATTTATCAGTGCACCGCTTTGCATGGGGCCCCAAGAAGGCAAAGTAAGCCAATCCTACCAACTTCAGCTGTATATGTCTACCACCAAAATTAAAATGACTTAATACATTCTGAAAATCTGTTAAAAATACTAAACAACAGCCATAGATAGAACAAGCTTTAATAAGGCACATTTTGATTGCCTTAGCTTTGTCATTTCTAAGTCTTCAATATCAGCTAGGTATAAGGGGAAATGTTCTCTTTTCTTCTTGGGGTTTACTTCTTCCAACTCCTTCACACCTGTACATCATGGTTCTAGAATCTAAAATCTTTCCTAGTTTAAGTGCTACTGGAATCTCAAATTATTGCATACCTAAGGAAAATAACTGTTTGTTGGTGCTGATGTTGTTGCCAGTAAAACAAACTAAGTCATCTGGGGGATGCTGGGGGAAATGCCAGAAAAAATGTGTTCTCAAAGTGCAGGTTGAGTTATAGGATAGAAACACCAATTGCACAGAAGACAGAAAACTAGCTGCTGCCTCCTTAACAAGGTGTATAATCAGAGTAAGTCATGCCAACTGAGAATAACTTGGCTTCCTACTAAAGGACAAAGCATACATGGGCAGGGACCTGGCTTTGTTCACCACTCTCCCCAGAGCCCAGCTTGGTGCCAGCACATAATGAATATTCAATCAATGTGTGCTCAATAAATACAAATTCTACATTTCATAGCTAGTGTGAGGATCAAATCAGTTTGCATGCATGTAAAGTATCTTTACAAACACACAGTTTTTTCAATTATTGTTTTATTGGTTACATCCACTAAAGAACTGCCTTTTGGCTGTTAGGGTATCATCGTGTTGCTCCCTACTTTGATTTCTTCTTTCTAGCCAGGAGCATCTCTGCAGACATCATTCCCCCTGTGTTCCCAAAGCAACTTGAGCAGACCCTGAGCCTGGAAGGTTTGCACTGAGTTAGAACAGCTGACTTCTCTACCTTCCTCACAAAGCCACAGGCTCCTTCAAGGAAGAAACCCTGACCTATTTGTCTCCATTTCCCCACCTCCCTGCACAGTGGCTAGGACAGGCTGAATGCTCAAAGAAGAGGAAATGAAAGATACATGGATTCTACTTGATCCATCCCATTCACTTTCAACTAGACTGTGTGTTATACCAGTAGGGACAAGTGGGCTAGACCACCCTCCCCAGAGTGCAGAGGCCTTTGCTGCTACAAAACAAGAAATATGAAATGTGTTTTCAGGAGACCAATGAATCAGCAGATCTGCGGTGAAGCATTGTTTGAGCTAAACAAGCATTATGAGCTAGCCTAGGAAGCTAACTACATTTTTTAACAGATCTTTTTGGGGGCTTTAAAAAAATAATTCAAACAGACAACACTGCCTGTTCTATCAAAAAACAAAAACAACACAAACATGCTACCCTATCCAATCAACCAGACCTAAATATGCATCATGGATACTGGCTGGCGTTGAGTGGTACAAATCCTGCTTTCCCCAAAATGTACATTTTCACTTCTCAATGTGCTAAAGTCTGTGTTTAGTTAATTAAATAATAACAGAGCAGAAAGAAATCAATATTAATTCAGTGCAATAGGATTTTGTGGAAATTATTTCTTCCACTGAAATCATCATGCCTGTTAACAAGCACACATTCTAGGCTCTACTGATATTTTCAGACAATAGTAACGCAGGAGAGTTATAAGTGCCCCTGCTGGGATGGACAGTACCTCCCTTTCTCCAGCAGAGTCCCAGCCTCCCAGCCCCGCTCTCATTTCCTTCCATAGTGCTTTGCTGGACCCCTCCTGGGCTCACTCAGTGAGTGTCTCCTGTGTTATAAGGAGCAGGACATTACTGGAATAACCTCAAGCAGAGGAAGGGTTGGCTGTAGTTAAGTATTTGTATTAACTTCTCAGAGCAACAAAGATGTCTGCCTAATGACAGAGCACATAAAAGGCAGAGCCAATAATTAATCTTCATGGACCGTCCAATTCTTTGCAAGCTTAATGAGCTGATGTTCACCCTGCACAGTTACATGACACTCTCTCATTCCTTCGCACAACAAATAAAAGGTATCTGAACCCAAGGTGTGGGAAATGAGTATAGTCCATGGCTCAAGTCTGCAGGATCATGAGTACAAGTACGGAAAGTCCCCAGGGTCCCCTGGACAGGTGCTGCAACAGCAGGAAGGATGCTAACTGAAAGGAAATGGTTATATCTTTTTAATTATGTGGCAGAGCCATTCGCTACCTGACCAGCAGAGCAACTGCATAGAGATGGTCATTGTTTTGTTTTTGCAAAACAGAGTTCCTTCACTTCCTGTCATTTGTTTATTTTTGTGTAGTCCTGTGTAAAATATCACCCAGGTCACCACGATCGACAGACACTTCCTTAGCTCCATGCCTCCCCCAAACCTAGGAGATCAGAGCATTGACAGGAAAGGAGACATCTTCTAATCTTTGTAGATGTCCACCAAACCCCCAGGTATAAATGTAAAGGAAGCTGTGGCTTATGGCAAAAGAGGAAGGCTGGGCTTCACAGAGAGTGTGTGTATGCCCAAAGTCCTGCTGAGGAACAGACTGGCTCCCACCAGCATGAGCAATAATGAATCAAAGGTGCGCTCGAGTTCCCAAGTCTGATGTTGCACTCTGGGCAGCCTGTCAGATTCATGTACTTCTTGATTACTTTGGTCAAAAACAATTGACCCCTTCCTGATAATAGCAGACAGATCCATGTGCCACACTGCTGTCACGCCTCTGCATTTGAAGTCTTTTCAGGAGAAGCATCTCTAGCCCAGCATCGACATCCTGAACGGTTTCTTTGCCCCACAAGTTGTCAACTGGTTCCATGATAACTGTCCACATTCATCTGCTCTTCCCTGTGCTGTTTGGGGATACAGCATCCTCTGTCACCCATCCCCTAAGCCTATCCTCTCAGTCCAGCAGTCTAGACACAATGCAATGCTAGCAGGAAGGAAAAAGAACAGATGACCTTCAAGTGGAACCTGTGTTGCTATCAAATAAGAATCACTCTCCCTTAGATGCACATATATAAATATGTGATATGAACATAGACACAGAAAAAGACAGCTTCTTTTCCTTGTTCTAGCATTTGAGGCCAATCCCAAGCCTCGCCGAGGGCCAAGTGGAGAGTCATGGGGCCAGCAGTCTACAATGGACTTCCAGAGCATGCCCATGAGAAGACTGGGCTAGAGGGAGACCCCCAAATGCCATGCTGCTCCCCACTCATATCTAGAAGGCACATAGCAGGCAGGGTTGGGCTGATACCGGGTATTAGGGAAAAGTGGGATCTTGTGAGGGAGATGCTCAAGAGAGGAGGCTCTCTGCCTGAAATACTCACCAACTTGTGTTAGTCTGAGAGACTCCCACTCATCTGACATGGTTTGGATGTTGTCCTCCCCAAATCTCATGCTGAAATGTGATCCCTAATGCTGGAGGTTGGGCCTAATAGGAGGTGTTTGGCCATGGGGGCAGATCCTTTATGAATGGCTGGGTGCCCTTCCTGCATTAAGGAATTCACACTAGATCTGGTTGTTAAAAAGAGTCCTGGACCTCCCCCATCACTTGCTTGCTTCAATTCTTGACATCTGACATGCATACCCCCTCTTCCCCTTCTGCCAGGATTGTGAGCTTGCTGAGGCCTAACCAGAGCAGATGCCAGCACTGTGTTTCCTGTACAGTCTGCAGAACTGTGAGCCAAAATAAATCTCTTTTCTTTATAAATTACCCAGTTTCAAGTATTCCTTTATAGCAATGCAAAATTGGATAATATATCATCCTTCAAAGCACAAAGCACAAAGCCTAAAATCACAATGTCTTTTTTGCACATTTTTCTGCCCCAATCTACCAGGACTCTCCCATGATTCCTAAGTACTTTCTCCGTGTTCCTAGAAAAGATATGGCCATGATTTTGTCATCGACACACCACATATACAAAGGTGGCCCCATAGGCTTATACTACTGTAATTTTAATGTAGCCTTTCTTTGTTTAGATACACAAATTCTTACCATTGTGTTCCAATTGCCTTCAGTTTCAGTACAGTCACATGCTGCACAGGAAGGAGCTACAGGCTATACTATATAGTCTAAGTGTGTAGTAGGCTAGACCATCTAGGTGCGTGTAGGTATACTCTACGATATCTGCACAATGATAAAATTACCTGACAACGCATTTCTCAGAACGTGTCTCTGCCATTAAGTGATGCATGACCATTAATTACCTGAGTTTTACTTGCTTGTTAAACTGCTGACCCAAGACCTAAGTCTGCCCTCAAATTATCCCCCAGTTATTCATGTGGATCCCCAAAGACTCCCATAAAGGAGTTCAACAACAACTCCATGGGTGAATTTTGGTCTTGGTCTTCAACTGGATATTTGACGCCCCAAGTCCTGTAAGGAGATAACTTTCCTCTGATCAGCAGCAAGTGCCCTTATGAAAACTCAGCTCTTCCTGGACCTTCTGCTTCCCTGGGCTGCTCTGACAGAGCATAGAGAAATAGCTCTTCCACTCTGTGCCTTCTGATTGTGTTGCCTGAACCTTGAAACACGACTCTATGTGTACCCCAAGTCTTACTGATCCTCTTTCACCTTCAGTTGTATTCCCTCTGTCTGTAGATCCAGCCTCTCAGACCAGGTGAAGAAGGGTGCCATGCATTCATTGCCCTCCATGCTCCTATTTTTCTCTTCAGCATCCTGGGACCCAAGCATAAGCCTGTCCTCCTTCTTCCAACCTAAAACAAACCAACAAAAGCAACCATGTCCATCACTTCATGCAAATGAATGTCCTGGGCAGGGCAGCAGACTAGCCCCGTTTGTGCAATCTCTGCTCAGACTGAGTTGTAAACACCAAGACACATAACTCTGCATGTTCCCCTGCCATATGCCCTGAAGACCTCGAACATAACACTTTTCATGTTCACTATGATCGCACCATCACGGCTAGATGCCGAGATCCTTGAGACCAGAGCCCACAGGCTATTCATCTACGTATTCACACTCCCCTTCTGCACTCAATAAAGAACCATCATAATACCTAACATTTAATAAGTGCTTACAATGGATGAATCGATGCAAGCTATGACTTGTTTTATAAGCATTCCCCCTCTCCCTTGTTCAAGTTCCTAAATAAGTGTTTTTAGCATTAACGTCTTAAAAGGGTGTGCAATTAACCTTCAACTCCTTTTCCCACTCTATATTAATTGCCAAACCTCCCACAAGACTAAAACAGTGCATGGAAGGGCCAGCACATAGGTGGGGTGGAATGTAGTCAGCAAGAAACATTCCTTTTCCCCCAACTGTGTTCAACACACATCTGATAATTCTCCCTAAAAGAAGTTGACCCATTGTTCCTGTATCCTCTCCAAGTCCTAAAAATGAAAAATGAGATATATAAAAACATCATTACAAACTAGACTCCAGTACAGCAATATTTAAGGTGGGTTATTTGGACACAGGGATTTGGAAGTCAGTCACTTCTACCTTCTGCAGGATGATAGAATGTGTGGTGTTTTACACCATGTTGCTTAAAACATCTGCCAGATTCCCACCTGCTCTTCTTGATTTGGTTTTCTAGTTTGGTGATAGTCCTGGCAAAGACTATACTGAATAATATTGCTATTACTAAGAGGAGGATTCCACAATCTTCTGGAACCATAAAATCTTATGGGTAAAAGTTTCAGATCATTTAGTCTTACCACTCCTCTGAGGCCTGAATCCTTTTTTCTTTAATCCTAAATGCTTGAAAGCGATTGACTCCCCCAGTTCAATCCTCAGTTCCCTAACAACAGTGTGCAGAGGGCTATCTCTGAATCACCAGTGAACTTATGGCAAGATAGGGATTTCTGGGACCTCCTCTTGAAGATTCTGATTCAGGATGTCTAGGAAAGTTCTCAGGAAATGAGTTTTTTTTAAAAATCCCAACTTAGGGATTATTACAACTGCTAGCATCTCCTAGAGGTTTCTCTCCGGGTTATGATTAAATGACTTTGATGATGCACGAAACAGTCCAAATCTACTTCAGACAATTCTGACACTTGTTGAGGCAAAATTATTGCCTTGTCTCTTCTACCAGTTGGTATGTTCTTTGGAAACAAATTGAACTGGTCCAATCTTTCTTCTACAGAAAGCTCCTCAAACTTTGAAGATAAGTATGCATGATTCATCTAGACCATCATGCACTGGTGCTGACAGTTCTTCCTACAATCATAGTCCTTTTTGGTCCAAGTCTTCTAGACCGTGAACCTCTAAAAGGCCAGGACCATGTCTTATTAATCTTTTATCACAGCACCCAATTGTTAGGTATGCTTGGTACTCCTTCAGACCACCTACTGTGTGCTAGGCATTCTTCTGGGCCCTGAGGATACAGCAGTGAACCAAACAAAGTTCTCAATCTCCTGATTCTTACCTTCCAGTCAGGGTGATAGACAAAAGGCAAATAAACAGATACAGATGGTCCCCTACTCATGATGGTGTGACTTAATAAATTTTCAACTTTGTGATGGTGTGAAAGCCATGCCCATTCAGTAGAAATCTTACTTTAAGTGCCCATGAAATCATTGTTTTTCACTCTCCATACAGTATTCAATAAATTACATGATATATTCGATATATTCAACACTTTCTCATAAAATAGGTTTTGTGTTGGACGATTTTGTCCTACTGCAGACTCATGTCCATGTTCTGAGCACATTTAAGGTAGTCTAGGCTCAGCTATGATATTTAGTATTCTAGGTGTATTAAACGCAATTTCAACTTAAATGCAACAAAACCCCATAGGAAGTCGAAGAACATCTGTAGATATATGAAGTGGGACACAAAAAACCTCAGAATTTATTTATTAAAAATTGCATGTTTATTCTTACATGTTTAAACTTCAGTCACCTTCAAAGTGATTTCAGTTTGATGCAATATATCAAGATGCTTTCTCACTGCTCAAAACAGTTTTTGAACTTGTCAATTTTGATGCCTTTTAGTGCTTCTGCTGTTTTTTTGTTTCACCTCTTCCACATTGGCAACATGTTTCCCTTTGAGGACTTTTTTCATCTGGGGAAGCAAAAAATAAAGTTGTTCAGGATGAGATCAGGTGAATAGGGAGGGTGGGGCATGAGAGTCATGCTGTTTTTGTCAAAAACTGCTGAACACTCAGTGCTATGTGGTCAGGTGTGCTTGTAAATCACCCATCATGAAATGGGCAAACGATTGAAAGAATCTCCAAAAAAAAAAATTCACTGAAGCCGAATGCAGCCTCTCACAACAGCACTAGCTGGTACACTGATGCCAATGGGGTCCTAGAACACTAACCTAACTGGGGAAGCCTGTATTACAAGGGGCCCACCTTCCAAAAAATAATTCTGTTTTTTTTGGGGGGGGCACCCCCTAGTATGTCAGATGAGTTAAATGTTAAGAAGAGAAGTTAGGCAGGTAAGGCGTGAAGAAGGTGAAGTCAATAAAGATTAGTTAATTGAAACCCAAATAAGTCTTTTTCCTTGGGGAGGGGGCAGATGAACAAAATGTACCAGTTGAATACTTGTGAACAGAGGTCCTTATCCTTCTGTCCACAAAGCTGCTGTGAAAGAAAACGATCCATGCCCCGGTCAATAGAGGGCAGCTGAGAGCAAGACATGACTGCAATGCTGCTCCTTAAGCCAGCCTCATCCAAGCAACCATCATCAAATGAGTAAATTACCCAGTAACCCCAACCAGTAAAAACTTCTTAATAGCTTTTTATTGTTAACTATCACTGAGCCATACAAATACTTCTACCATGTTGAGAATTTTCTTTCCTGACTTGTGTAGAACATAGTCCAGCAGAATGCGAGGGCAGAGTTCTGTCTAGGCACCAAAATGTATTTATTTTCCCACAGGACTCATCTGTGGGGTTGCATGAATGAGCTGCCCATACAGAAATAAGAACTCAATTCTTTCTCACAGCCTAAAGAGAGTTTATTTGGAATCTTGCATGACTATTGCAGTGATTTGAGGCATGCAGTCGTCAGCTGTTTTGACATAATAACGTAGATCCTGACACAGCAGTTATTGAAAGAAAGAGGCTTAGGGGAAAAATTATTTGTTGTTCTGGAGCAGGAAAAGAGCACTAGATTATATTTTTTCCCACCCCAACCTACAGCAGTAACTCTATCTGTAAAAGACTCTAAAGTTCAGAGTAGATGTCTAGCCATAGCTGATTCGATCAGCATCAATAAGGCTTTAGTAAAACTCAGGAGCCACAAAATCACTACTTGCACAAGCACATCCTTCCCCCTCACAGCCCCTGGAACATTGAGCACACATAGGAAAAGCTCAGAACATATTTTTCACTACCAGGGAGGTGGGGTGGGCACCTGATAGACATTCCCTTAACTGGTACCCTTTTCTCCTGCTAGACTGAATTAACAGTTCAATGGTTTGGCATCCACAACCCTTTCTCAGAGTCATAATATCTCCTGCTGACTTTACCTTACTGCAGGTTCTAGATAGAAAAAACAGGCATCTAACATTGAAGCACAATAATAATTTCAGAGTCATTACCATTACTGAATACTTTCTGTGTAGCATGTTGTAACTTCAAACAATGTACTATTTCATTCCTCCCCCCTCCCTGCCTCCCAATTAATGATGTGGACTTTTTTTTTAAAGTTGGGATCTCACTCTGTCTCCCAGGCTGGAGTGCAGTGGTCCAATCACGGCTCACTGCAGCATTGACCTCTGGTTCACTGCAGCCTCGACCTTGTGGGCTCAAGCAAGGCTTCTGCCTCAGCCTCCCGAGTCGCTGGGACCACAGGTGCATGCCACCATGCCTGGCTAATTTTTTTGTTTTTGTTTTGTTTTGTTTTGTTGGTGGAAACAAGGTTTTGCTATGTTTCCCAGGCTGATCTTGAATTCCTGGGCTCAAGCAATCCTCCTGTGTTGGCCTCCCAAAGTGCTGGGATTATAGGCATGAGCCACCACTCCTGGCCTTAATGATGTGGAATTTTAATATGATAGAGGTTCAGAAAGTTTCAGGAAGTGTTGGGAAGTATTAGAAGAGCTGAGATTTCAGGTCATGTATAAAAAGTTGTAAAACGTAGACTTTAATCACTTCCTACAGAGTTTTCAGAGCAGGAATTTTTTTAGATACCTAGGCTCTGTGGGGAATGAAGAGCATTATAATCTGAAGAGAGTTTCTGGCTGGGAGTTTTGCTTTTTGGGATTTTTTTTTTTTTTTTTAAAGTTGGAGTCTTACTCTGTTGTCCAGGCTGGAGTGCAGTGGCACGCTCGCAGCCACTGCAGCCTCCACCTGCTGGGCTCAAGAGAACCTTCTGCCTCAGCCTTCCAAGTAGCTGGAACTATAAGCACGCAACACCATGCCCAGCTAATTTTTTTTTTTTTTTTTTTTTTTGAGTTGGAGTCTCACTCTGTCGCCCAGACTGGAGTGCAGTGGCCGCTCCCGGCCACCGCAGCCTCGACCTGCTGGGCTCCGGCGATCCTTCTGCCTCAGCCTTCCAAGTAGCTGGA